>OMNV01002569.1:168814-189589 GCA_900303265.1 Brotula barbata
AGGAAAAAAAAAAAAAAAAAAAAAAAATCCAGACGTTTTAGAGTTTTGTAAGGTGTTCAGAAATCACCCCCGATGATGTTCATTCCCACCTTGTGCATATTTATACATAAGTACACAAAATCAAAGTCTAATTCCTCATTTGTTCCTGAGTCGGGGGGCAAAAATGAACCCGAACACAACAAGGAGATTAGAGGAATGACAGGTCCGAGATGGTGAGGGATATAAAGGATGACGCTACGTCTGCTGGGTTTTCTAAAGGCTAGACCTGAGCAGGGTCCTGGTGGCTGTTTGTACTGCCCTGCAAGTACAGTATCCGTCCAATCAGAAGGAACAGGAGCCCCATGCAGAGCAGGACGGCAGGTTCCTGCTGGATGTGTGGCAGTGGGTTTAGATCGATCAGTTGGATCTGTCCATGTTGCTCTGCAAGTCTCTGAGGAAGAAAGGAGAGAGGAGAGGAGATGTTACCATACTTCAGGGATAATGAGTTAAAATACACCAAAGGCATGCTCACCATGTTTAATGAATGACAAACCGTGCTGTAAAGTTTCCCCGTTCCCCTCCCACTCCTGCAGTATCTACCTTCCTGTTCCGATTAGCTCAGTGTCCCGGGTGGCCCCGCTGACACACTTGGCAGACTGTTCAGTATAACAGGTGTGTTTTTTTTTTTGCTCTCTTTCTCTGTAGTAGACAGCCTCGTGCTTTGGTTATAGTCCGTCATCCGAACATTGTTCAACTTCACACTGATAAGAGACGCACTGGCTCAATGGGCACAAAAGGGCATTTCCCATGCCTGAACACACACGTGTGCGCCTGGTCCGAAGGTCTCCATTTATTCAACACATGACTTTTGTTTGTGAAGAGCTCTGTGAATGGGAGATCGACATAACATTCCACTTATAGACTACCTTCATTTTCTCTTGATCATTGGCCATGTTTATGTTTATATGGACACATTATTATCGATAGAAACTGTTTCTGTTGATAAGAGGTAAAGTCATGATCATATCATCCAACTTCCTAGAATTATTATTCAGCTTTCATGTTACTTCATGAAAACTGACAATCCTGAGGGAAAAAATGTCAGTGATGTATCGGTGAGCCGTTAGGCATCCAGCCTAGCCGGTATCGTCCCTATGAGCAATCGCATAAAAAACATTCTGATTAATAGCCACCAGTAAAAAGGCTGGACTGTACAATTCTATCCACAAATGGACTGACACAACATGAGGCATATGCCACAAGGCGAGACCGTACTCTGAAAAACAGGATCCTTAGGGAGGACAGCGAGAGGAATATCAAAGCTGTGTGGTTTTATTCGATAAAAAAGCCAAAAACCACAGAAACCCTAAAGGCCCAAGGAGGAAACAGGTGAGGGGAAGACCAGTTAACCCTTTGGTGAATCATCACCTCCTTGTAGTTCAACATCTGTCTCGAACCAGATCACTTTCTGAACTTTTTTTAACCTCACTCTATCAACGGAATGGCAACAATGTAGCCAAACCACTGGTTGGTTCTCTTAATACCACATTTTGGTGTTTGTTGGGCGGATCATGAGGTCATGCGGAGCTGCGGGCCGTTGTTTATTTGATCTCCAACACAGACAATTCACTTGTTAACCTAACCTGCACATGTTTGGGCTCTAAGAGGAAACTGGAGCACATGGAAGTGTTTAAGGAAGCCATACAGCTGCTGAATGTGGAAACAGCTGGCATCACAGCTTTCGCCCCTTACTTATCTGCACACTTTTTCATCCATTCCCACAGTTTTGCACATGTGTTGTTTGCGCAGCTCGGTTCGGGCACAAAATATTGGGAAGTGCACACTCATCCACACAGGACATACAGGCTGATAAAAGAAGCTGACAAAATGATAAAACGTCGGCCAACTGAAGACTGGCTTTGCACACCGCACTGCTACAAACTGAATTCCTCCTGTTATCATACGGTGACACTTATGTGGGTGTACACAACCATCAGTTTGGTCTTCCCTTTCATTTGTGAGAACATAAGCTCCCCTGGGCGTCATTTGACAACATAAATCAGAGTCTTGGCTTTCCTTTGCTCTGCTTTGGGTACAAGGTTGCTGGAAAGTGAGCACACTCACACATACCTATTTTTGGTAATGGCTTTGTCACGGAATGACTGGTTTTCTCTGGCTACCTTCAGTGGACCTGTGATTCAACGAACATAATACTGATCTAATCACTATGTTCAGCTGTAGTAAACACTCCCATCATTGTCATTGCTTCTAATTTCTGGTAACAGAGGGTCTTTTCTCACATTAGAGACAGACATGAGTGTTGTGGTTTTGAAGTTGGCAGCGTTTCCGTTTTTTTCACCACCTGAGCTCAGAGAATGTTTATATAGAGATGGCCTTCAGTTTGTGGTATGAGGCAAGGACTGACATATATATATCTGTATACAAATATAGATATATAGGATATAGAGACAGACAGACAGACAGACAGATAGACAGATAGCCAGGTTTTCATTGCCTAATTGTAGCCGTCATATCTGCACATGAGCAGTAATGTCAATTTAATCGTCTTAAGATAAGATCAAGTCCCAGAAGTCCTATAGCTCCACGCTACTGTAAAGCCTTAAACACTGGATCAGATAATTGAGATCAGATTGCTCTCTTTCAACACAAGTTGAGTAAAATGCAACTATACACAATCTGATAACATATCCGGACATACGATAAGTCATGTGAAAACATGGTAATCTTTGAATCTTTACACTTGTGCGAGGATTTAAACCAGTGATCGCAATGTAAATTACATTCCCCATACATTTACAAAGCTAACCACCAGCAAAAGCACAGTCAAACAAAGTATGCAAAGAGTTGTTTCTTTGGTGTAGAATAGAAACTACCAATGCTCTCTGGATTAGGGATTGGTACCACAGGCAGGTAGTTCAAGGTACTCAAAAGTTTAAAGCCATTAGGTTAAAAGCCTTTAGTAAATTATGGTTATGGTGGTTAAAAACAAGTAAAAACAGTCCATAACAATCTGTTTTACCATTTGGGTTTCTGCTTTACTTCCTCAGGTTTATAAAATTGGGCGAGCCTATTATTTGTATGATTGATCTTGGCTGCAATCACAAGCAGATGTAGTCAGTTAACCAAAAACAGGCTGACATTCTGACACAAAGCCAAAACCAGCTTCACCAATGCACGCCAGATAGGATGAGGGAACGATACACACACACACACACACACACACACACACACTGATGATCATCTCATAGTTTCCTCATTCAAACCTCTCCCTCAAATGACTCTGTATATCATCGGAGAATACTAAGACAGACAACAGTCGCCACAATTCATTCAACTGTGGCAAGAATTTATCTCCAGACTTCTTCTAAAAAGTAAATAAATGTTTTCTGTTAATTATCTTGCAGTAATATAACGGTCCAGAACATGTTTTAGTAATTCAAAAGTACTCCTTTTGCTGCATCCCTAACATGGCACGACTCCAAAAATTATGACCTCTAACTTGGAAAAAGTACAATGGGAGTTGGAACTCTGACTAGGAAACTGGAGACAGTTTAATCTATCTATCTATATGACATTACTGAGAAATAGATGCTCTAATATCAACATGGCAGCATCCACAGAGACCTGAGTGGTAAATAATCAACTGAAACCCATATAGGGTCAGGTTCCCGGCCTCTCATTGAAATGAAAATACAATAAGTAAAATGAAACCTATTGTGGATATTCATCAATGTTGCTGGCAAGTTTCCAGCTGGTTATCGGCATAGCTGTCACCTAGCCTTCTTACGGTCGGTCATGTTGATTGTTTACATGTGACACTGTGACACGTGAAACACATTCAGCTCAAGAAATCAGAATTTTCAACTTGGAAATTCTGAAGTGTACTGAAGTGTTGACGTGCATGAAAATGTAGTGAGGGATGACGTAAAAGTGATGAACAGCTGCAAAATGTATTTCAAGCTATTTTTCTGTATTAGCAAAAAAATAAAAATAAAAAAAATATACTCAAGTGTAGTGTAAGAAGACAAACGGACACATGTCTATGGAAAATTACAGACATTAAAATCTCATGTTTTCTCCCTTTTCTTGACTTAATCTGGGCTTCAAATCTCCAAGATTCGACCACAATTCTCTGAAAATTATGAAAAATATCACACTTGTTTGTGTGACCTCTAAATGTGACTACAATGACACAGTCAGTTCCATAAAACTCATGTGATTTAGTTTGGTTACCACAACTTACTATGCTGCAACTTAAAATAGCTCTCTGAACAGGGCCTCCTTAAAGGCACACACACACACACACACACACACACACACACACACACACACACACACACACACACTCTTGTGAAAATTGTCTTACGCGACAGATCACTTGAAGTTACTGCATGCATCAGAATGAAAAACATTAAGGTAATCATTCCTATAAATGTCCTACTTGTGAAACTGTTTTAATTGTATCATGCACAACAGAAACACACACACACACACACACACACACACATACAAACATGTGATTTATGTACATGCATACAACACATTTTTTATCATTCAAACCAAATTGTGTTAGTTACTATTAATTCAAGACAATCGTTCCTTTGATGTTCACTTGAATGTTTTGACTTGAGTCAGTTTTTCATTACACCCCGGTGATGAGTCACGTCCATGGCTTCAGTTGGAGCAACTCTCCTGACCACCACTTTGGTCGCCACTCCCCACACCCCATCCACTTCCTCTTTCAGTGTCTGTCAGCTATTTTTCATTGTTCTTCGTGTTGTGGCTTCTGTCCATTGAACGCCATATCTCGGCTTGGATCTTGGACCACCGCAGGCCCTTGGTACTTGTACTGCACTCCAGCATCTTCTCTGGGTATCCAGGCTTGAATCATGGATTCCCACCACTTCTGCTACAAGTGCCCCAATTTATTCACAGATCACCACATGTGCTGCTCCAATATCTTCTTTTTTTCAATCTTTTGGGTTTTGTTTTTTTTGTTACACCCCTACTAAGACTTCATCTGCACTACATTTATCTGTGGCCCTAGCATAACCTCCTGCTCTCATGGTCAAAGTCTGTGACAGACATGGTGTCCATCCCTGACCGCAGTTATCATTACTCTCTCCTGAATAGTCATTTATTCATTGCACCATGAAATGATCATTTCTTTAGCTTCAACTCAGTTTGTCTTATTTTTGCAGAACCAAAACGTGTTACAAATTTCTATCTGAACATCTGAAAATAATCTGCCTGATATATACAATATAATCTCTTATAGAGAATATATTCTTCTCTTATATTCTCTTAGAGGGATTGCTTTCAAATGGAATACATTGGATTTAAGCTGACAGTGTAAATGTGGCCAGCGTGACACCGCAGTGTCCACAGTTCCCATGTGAGCGGCCATCTAATTTGAGTGGCAAACAGCAGACGTCAGTCGGCTGGCCTCACTACAAGGTGCTGAGGCCGAACATCTGCTCTGCATTAGGGCTTCGTGGCCACAGCTCCACCGACTGTCTGTGTGTCACTACGGGTCTGTCCATCTGCACGTCTGTCTGTTCCACTGTCTCTGCTGTTTGTTTGACTGCCCGTGTGTGAGTTTAACTTTATCTGCCTGCGTCTATCTTTGTCAGTCTGTCTCCAGGTGATCAGCAGTCAAATGATGTCATTGTTGTTATTCTCTGAATCATTATCTTCATCAGGCCCTGAATCATCAGCCAGGAAATTTAAATCCAGTTTTAATCACTTTTTGCTTGTGGCTGAAACGTGTAGTATTAGCAGGATTATGTTTGCAAATATTAATTATCCCCAACTTTACAACTGTTATTCTTCTGCAGTAGTTAATGTCTTGCATTTCATTTTCATAACTAATTGACAATAACTTTGACAATAAGTGGATTTTTACACTTTAAGTGCAGTTATGTGAGTTGAGTAGTAGAATTTGTGCAATATGGAGGCAAATTATCATCTACTAATACAAGCCAACACTAGGCACAGCAATGTACAATCAGCCCAAAATAGAGAACACGGGTTAAAATAGTTTACACACATACACACACGCACGGCCAATATTCTTGAGAGCTATTTCTGTCTTGTACCTCTTGCAAGATGACTGTGCGTGTTTGAGTGTGTGTGTGTGTGTGTGTGTGTGTGTGTATCGGCAGGATAATTAGACCTTGTGTTTTATTCCCTGAGAGCTCTTTAACCACAGGGCTTAGCCATAATGAATCCACTCTGTCACGGACACTGGGCTGTCACACCACACATACACACACACACATGCAACTCACTCCACACTCACATAAACACCTTAGAGCACATTTACAGATGTTCAAAAACAAATACACACAAAGGGCACACATTGTGTAAATGTTTAACAATTGCCTCCTGCATACCATGATCGAGACACAGCGAGGGAGACAGAGAGAGAGAGAGAGAGAGCAACAGAAATGAATGAAAGAGAAAGGGATGGAGGGTCAAACATGGACAATGGTGATAGTAGGAGATTGCTAAATAACAAATAATTCTCTTTACAATACCTTTGTTAATAGTCTGCTGTGAGTTATTTTAGAGTCTGCACAGGCCAAAGTAACGCACCTTTGGCTTTCACGTGATGAAATCGATCGGAGCGCTGCTTAGATCAGCACACTCATCCAACAATGAGGTCAGGCCAGATGACGTGAAAATTTCTCAAAATGTGCTGAAATGTTTTTGTACGTGAGCCTGAATTCACTCACTGTGTTAAAATGTTACACCACATTCAGACACCACAGCTGAATGAAAGTTAGCCCGCCAAACTCTTTCCAGGCCGACTAATATCAGAAATGCAGTCAAAATAGCAGCTATCATGTTGTAGGTCAAAGGACACGGTTTTCTACAGACAGAAAGAGAGAAGTACCTATGAGGGAACAGGCAGTCTTAATTCCTGTAGTTTACAAGTCCATGTCAAAGCAGAAAGTTTGGGTACACTTCATTGGAATTCTGTCCATTCTGAACTGTCCTAAATTCAATTCCATAGCTGAATTGTTGTGTATTAACATACAAAACATACAGATCTATGTCTCATCTTTACATTTGATCTCCCTGTCCAGTGTGAATTTTCTTCAGCAGAAACTATGGCTGCATACTCAAGAACTTCCCTAAAAATAATAATTTAAAAAAGCCTTTTTCTTCAGAAACCTGCACTATAGCTCCTGAAAGGATAACCCAAAATCTCACAGTTTCATCAGGAACTGTCCGAGCTCCCGTGCGACCACATCTAGACTAGGTGCACGAGTCTCCTGAAGTGGCTCCCCTCAAGCGAAGGAACAGCGACTCGAAACTGAGGGCCCCTTCTGGAGTCACAACCTCATAGTGGAGGATGGTTTTGAGTGCTTGAATGATCCTGAGAGAAACGTGTTTGGGATTCTACAGTCATGGCAGGGTCATCTAAGGCAACGTGCTCTCAGGTCAGCTCCATGAACTACATAGTAAAAAAAGCTGCATCAAACCTACATGAAAGAGTCTATTTCACCATACCTGTGCCCTCATCCTCACTCACACTCACACTCTCTCTCTCTCTCTTCCACAGACACACATGCACACACACATACACACATCTGACTAAAGAACAGGGAACAAACCTCCAAGTTCCTCTTTTTTCAGCTTCTTCATTGTTCTGCAAAGGAACATGCAGATGCAAAAGACATGCAGCACAGATCATGTGCACACAGACACACACACACACACACACTCAACCATTCTGGGCTTTAAGCCTCTGAGGTTATTGTCACTGTCTGTAGGACTGGACCTGTACAGTATCGTGCTCTGGCCAGGTTTTCTTCTGTGTCAGTGTGCATAGGAATTGTTGAAATCATGGCACACACTCCTAATCAGCTAATGTGGTTTCTATGATGAGTCTATTTTGCATAGTCAGACCCACTGCTCTCTGACTCACTACGGGCTAGTATGGCAGCCAGCGGCTGCGATCGCCTCTTCCCCTGTCAGCCCCGGGATCTGGTTTCCTGTGTGGCGGTGTCACCTGCCCCTTCCTGCCGTGTCTCCGATCCCCCTGGGGCACCATCTCCTTCCCTTAGATGAGCGACTTGGATGGTGAGCTCAGGAGCAGATATTACCTCACAGCTCATTCTCCTAGCTTGTGTTAAGACAAAACGTGGACTGGTGAGTAAGGCGTGTAGCTGGTGGGACGTGTCCAAAATCACCGGGTGCCCCTTGATCAGCGATGAGACGTTTTGGAATGCAACGACTGCTACTGCCTACCCCTGGTAACGGGGTGGCAGCCCTGATTCAATGTTGTGTGTATGGTGGGAGGTGGTGACAAAATGTCAATCTTCACATCAACAAACATATTTCAGATTAAATGTAGCTTTGATCGATCGTGGAATTTTACTGAATGTCTTGTTTGAGAATATAACAAGGATAGAAAGGGTTAAACATGCTAAAGCAGACTCATTTCTGACTGATCAGCTGTTTGGTTGGAGAGTTGCAGCTTTATAGCTGTTAAGCTTTCGACACCAGAAAAGCTTTTAAAGATGCCCTGGGATTTATAGTCCTGTCATGCCAAATGTGTTTCACTTTATTAGCCTTTTATATTTTAATCCATCTCTCTGATGTGATTAAAGTGGATTTAGGCCAGCCGTCTTTCCTTTTTCCTCTCAGGCTTTCCAAGACTCTAATCAACTTTGTGATAAATCTCTGATGATGCAATGTGAAGAAATGTTGTCCAAAAAACAGCGGCCAGGAGGAACTGACATTTTATTCTGTGGGTACAGTGGCACACTGCTTTACAGCTCAACCAGTTGGACTGATAACCTGGACGTCTCACTCCAAGCACACGCACTGTAAAAATGGGATTATGTCTGGATTATGGCAGCTATCACACAAGCTCCTCCACCAAGGAATATTTTCATTAAAACTACTTCCAGGAGACATGATTGATGATCCAGGTACCGTTTCCTCTTCAGATAAACCGTGGCATATGCAGTATATTTTTTTCCCCAAATCAGAAGCGATCAATAGGAGGCGCTACACAGACAAGATGCTTTCACAGACACTCAATTAATAGATTCCTGGAAGATGTAATGAGGATTTCAGCAAGTTCTACAAACCAGTTCAATACTGTGCTACTTATGGTCATAAACTGGTGCCAAAACACGTCGCAGTTAAAGTTCGGTCAGCAAACCAAGAAATCATCCAATAAACAGCTGCTACATTTATTTATACGTGCCGTCGATCAGCTTCTCTGCGTCTCACCGCATTTAAACAGCCCATTTGTACCACCAAAGTTTGTTTTTGTTTCTTTCCCGCTGCTGGAATGTGGCACATGGCATCACTGAGGAGACGGAGCTGTTCTTCTTCTTCTACCCGTTTGGAATGTGTACTTTCTGCTCGGTTATTTTGATGAAATGCTGGCTCTCACCTCAAGCGCGAAGTGAAAATAACCTGTTCAACACACACTCACACAAATCTACTATTTAGCCTTGAAGCATGTCAAGAGCATCACCCCCCCCTTTCCCCCCATACACTTCCTTGCTGAGTACATTGCTGAGTAATATCCACGCCCTACTTTATATTCACACACTTCCAGCAAAACTGGATTCAGTCCAGTTTAAATGAAACCATTCAGGCAGGACAAGATGCCAATGTGGGACTCAAGCTATCTCGCGCTCACACCCAAATGTGAGGACATCAATAAATTAGAGGACGAGCAATCAGTCTGTCTGAAAGCTTCCATTAAATTTAAGGTCTGCACTTAAGGAGGCAGAACTACTACATGAATTTCAATAAAGAGTAGAGTAAGAACATTAACCTCATGTGTGCAAGGCCTGTTGGACATGAACTGCTTTACCTTCTGAGTGCATTGTTCAACTGTAACCAAATCTGATTGTGGTCATTCTGCAACATTTGATAGCATTCAGCCATAACCATAGAGTCAGAAATCACACTCACTTGACATGCCTCCTTGTACAAAAACCCAGATAGGATGTAGGTATTCTCCAAAAATCATCCATCCTACAACTAAACATTCATTCATTCATTCATTCATTCACTCCATCATATCTGGATAGGACCACTAAACTGACATCCAAGCCTGTGGGAAATTGTTGACACAGGAAGGAAAAAACTGTTAGGACCCAGTGTGACAAAGGGACCGAGGCAGAATTTAAGGATGCCAGATTTGACAAAATATCATCCCACGAACAATCGTCCACTCCAATCCACTGTGAACCACTGAGCTGGTGCTAAGGCTCAAAGGCTCTCACTCACAATCCCATCAAAGGGAGTGATGCTGGCAGCTTCTCTGTCCAGCAACTTCCTTTGTTCTACTCATGCACAACACACACACACACACACACACACACACAGAGTCTTTACCCACTCACCCTTTCCTGGATCAGTCTGTTGAAGTCATCTCCTATGCGTCGGAGCTCTTGTCCAAAAATCTCCCTCTGCATGTCCCCTGCTGTGTTTGGTGGCCGTGTGCTAGAGGGACTGGGAGCACTTCCTGGAACAGATACAAAAACATGCTAACTTTGTTCATCAAAGCACTGACTGACTGTGAGCAACCTTAAGAAACGATATTCATCTCTGCAGAGGTGAGACCACAAAGTTGTTTCACACGTCACAACTAAGTGTCATGCCCCGACATGATCGGTCTTGACTTAGTCCCAAACCCTGATTCACCGTGCTGCACATCTTGGCCTCATATTGCAGAGGTTAAAAGATAATAAAAAAGTAAAAAGTGTTGAAAGGAAAATGATTTTAGTCAACAGCAGATGTGCACTGTTCTCTACCGACAAAACCACTCAGATGGGAGAAAAAGGTGAACAGTTGGGACTAGGCAGCTTTGGCATGAAAACACTGCAGAAGTGAAGATATTTGAAGTATGATGGTAGCTGGTATTAACAGAGACCACTGAGAGCATCAACTCTTTGATTCTGACACATGACAGAGACAGCAGCGAATGTATTTGTCAGAAGTGCAAACCACAGTATTTAAAATCTGTCAAGCGCAAACCTCTGGCAGCGATGGAAAATACTGCAACATGCAGAGATGCTCAACAGATTATGCTTGTTAGCGACAAATGCTTGTTGGCAAATGAATGCAGCAGCGCATGAACGCAGCGTATTAAACCGTGTGGGGGCAAAAAGTGTGTTCAGTCCACCACATCTGTGACTTTTAAGACAGTTAGGAAAGAAACAGCCAAAGACAACAAACAACCAGATGAAGAGATGGAATATTTAGCTGTAGTGATGACACGTACACACTTGGCAATGACATCGTGAATTTTCATGCAATGGTGGCAATATCAGATATATGGATGCGTGTGTGGTTGATCTGTGATATTTTCAGTCTTAAACACAATATGAGTCTCAAACGGTCTGACCTCTTACCGATCTCAGCATATGACTCAACGCACTGTTATGAAACTCAGGCTTAATATTTCTCACATCCTCCAGTACGGAGGAGACCAATACAGAAAGAGATGGCATCTAATCAATTCACCGCAGCAATCACATCCAGGAGGGCGCGAACGCTGGGGATAATGAGCACAACAGCTGCGGAAGATAGGACTGATGTCTTTTAACACGACTCGCTGCTATTCTTAAAACAGGAATAAACAAACGCTATCAGATCGAGGCCGAACCGATGCCAGCGGGCAGCTGAGTCGACACACAAGTGTAGATTGCAGCCTCCGCCGTTTCCCATGAGCGATTCTGAGCAAGAGCCATCAGCACAAATGTTGACGTGCTCACCTGGCTAACACGTGTTCTGCTTCCTCCACAAGTCGAGCAGTAACATTTGAAATCGCAATTTCTCAATCGGTTCCATTTCACTTCCACGCCGGAAATGAAAAAAGGAATACACTAATTGTGCTTTATTTCTCCACAATCTCGGGCGATGGCATTCTGGATCCTCATATTTGAGAGATTAACGGATTGCCAATCAGACCTCATTGACGTCACGGTGACAGCTCACCAGCCGTCTCTGTCTGACAAACAACCTGCAGCACCGTGAGGGGAAGTGACTTCAAACATCAGGCCCTGGATACTGAAACTTTTAATACTGCAGACTTGTCAAGCGAGTTAAACTGTCTATCGTCTCCCGTTATCTTATCTAAACCAAAGCCAAACGTCTGACTTTGTGAGACCAATCTAGGGAATCTAGAGAAACCAAGGACAAACACACACACGGCCGTCAGCTGTTGGCCTGTATGAGTGATCTTCCTGCTGCAGGAGGAGGAGGAAGAAGAGCTGTAATCAGACTGATAGAGAGCATCAACAACAGGATGATCAACAGGAAAGTACACACGGCTGCACTGTACTTTCCAACACACACACACACACTCAGATCACGTGCTGTAACACTGAACAGGCTTCATAACTGAGACAATGTTTGAAATAATGAGTGAGAGATTACACTGTGAGTGTTTGTGTTTGTGTTTGTGTGTGTGTGTGTGTGTGTGTGTGTGTGTGTGTGTGTGTATGTGTGTTTATCGCTCCTATCTCAGGGTCGTGGCAGAATGAATGAAACAGATTTTCTGTCTGCACCTTACAAAGGACCTGCAGGCCTATTTTGACTGCTACATACACACACAAACACACGTGGAGGTTTATTTTGATGAGCGTACTTAATGAATGACTTGCAAACACACATACACACAACCACACAACCACACACAGACACACAACTAGCACTGGCCTGTTTTGATTGTTATCTTGTCTGTCTGGTTGCATTGTCAGAGAGTAAAAAGAACACAAGGCAATCAGCTCAGCCAATCACTGCTGTTATAAAGGCAGAGCCATACATGCACGTTCAGCCAGAAATATGAAATTTTACTTACAAACTTTACTGCAGACTGCAACAAGTTACAGCAAAATGAGGCTGGTTCATGAATGCGGACGCTGAAATCAGGACAAAACCCTCTGTTCTTATATAAGGTTTCTGACAGGCCCTTGGGCGTGATTTATTTAGGCTGCATGGTTGGACCGCTTTACTATCTTATTCTGTTCATCTTTGGACCATTGTTGCATATCCATTTTTCAACGTTACAGAACGGCAGGATCTTTTGACATTATGCCGTTTCGTGTTTACCACCATATAGACATCTTTAAACCTTAATCCAAATCTAATTGTGTCAATAAATCACTTTAATTGGGTCGGTGATCCATCAGATCCATCAAAATACAGCACATAGCCACCGCTCTGCTGTCCTGCTGCCTGGTGAAACCACTCTGTCCTCTGCTGTCCTGCTGCCTGGTGAAACCACTCTGTCCTCTGCTGTCCTGCTGCCTGGTGAAACCACTCTGTCCTCTGCTGTCCTGCTGCCTGGTAAAACCACTCTGTCCTCTGCTGTCCTGCTGCCTGGTAAAACCACTCTGTCCTCTGCTGTCCTGCTGCCTGGTGAAATCACTCCGTGCTTGTTGACTTGCTGTCCTCCATGTGACCTCCTGAAATTTCTACCATACTGGTTTTGACGCCGTGTGTGCTTTGGTTTCGGTAGAAGCATTGGAAGTTTTCACGCATTTTTAATATCAAGAATTGAATATTTATTTATGAATTTTGTATTGCCAGGTAGAGACGCATCTTTAAAATGTAGGTTAGACAGAGTGACACCTCCAAAGTGGCCTGCATTAAGCCTTGGACACGGCTAAAGAAAATGAGATTTTTTTTTTAAGTCTGAAAAAAAGCGCCACTGTCATTTGAAATGACTATGATAGCCATGTTCTAATCTAATCTCTGAACATCCCCATCAGCATGGAAAACCAGTGAGATTACATCAAAGATACTCATCAACTACTTGAGCCACACTGCTGCGCCGATTCACTTGTTTGTGTTGTTCTTGGTTTTTCCTCCCAAATCTGGGACTCCTAGAACAGTTTGTATCTGTCGCTGGGAAACATGATGCGTAACTTTAGCCGGCAGCAGCACAACAGAGAACTGGAGTCTCCTTTGAAGGTTTTACTGATGTAAACAAGTGCTGTGGAGCAGAGGTTTAGATCAGCCCAGTTGCTGGAGGTGACAGACGTTTGTGTGTTTGCTGACTTGTTTCCTTTGTTATGTGTATATCTGGGCTCTAAAATAGGCTCTCGGCTGAGGAATTGAATTTACTGCCACTACTACTATTGAGATGTCTCAGATTTGATCTGTTTTTCAGTTTAACTTAAACCAGACAAGAAGAACAGATGGAAACTATTAAAACTCATGATATTAAACACATACTTAATGTAAAGATGTAAAGACGTCCCATAAATAATAGACTTTTGTAACACGTACATTACAAGTTCTTCATGAATGGGATAGTGGGAATGGAATGCCACAGCTCTCAAAATAATTCATCACTTTTGTGCCTAAAATGATCAAACTTGTGCATAATATCACAAAGTTGTCCATAACAAAGTCAAAACCTTGTCACAAATGCAAATCTGGATTACAAATACAAATTTGCAGATAAGAGAAGACTGTCATGATGTCACCAGCAGGTCATGTGACCAGCAGTTCAGCAGGCATTGAGCCAAAGGATTTGAGAGGGAAATATGAAAATCGGTGCAATGAGGAAGTTGCAAAAATGCAACTTATGAATCCAACATATGAAAGTAAACACAACTTTTGCCTTTGTGTCAGAGAAATTAGTGTGATTTTTCGTTTTAAGTACAAAAATGACAAACAAGACAGCTGACTTTGACACTTGTCCCACTGCACAGCCTGCATGGCCTCTGAACGTGAGTGGGACGGATGAGGAAGAGATGTGCACCAATGATGACAAAATCAGGACCCTGGACAAATGAACGCAACTAAAGGAACATCCAAACCCCAAATCCCTGACGCCGTGAAGGATCATGTCAGGTGTCACACAGAGATGAATTATGACGCATTAACATGTACATTATAGTGCACACGTGAGCGCAGAAATGAATGAAAAATTGCTGTCGTGTGTTTCAGTTTCCCGTCCTGCTCCGCTGGTCTTACTGATGATGTGTGTTAAAGGGTGCCTGTGCTCACCGTGATGTTGGGCTGGCCCCCGGTGCGCCACTGGCACCCCGCCGTGCTCCTCGGCAATGCAGTGCATTGCGTGTCTCACCGCCTGGCCGGCGGGGCTCGGTGTCTGCGTGGCCTTGTCGGCCGTCTCCACCGGCCTCGGGGGAAACGGAGAGCTCGGTGACGAGTCGCTGTCGTAAGAGAAATATCCACTCGAAGAGCGGCGAGGGCCGTTGCGGAATATCGATCTCCTCTGAAAGCCCGACAGACCGTCAGCAATGGGGTTGCAATTGATTCCGCTACGGGGAGGTGAGTCACCGGTGCTCTCGGTGCGGCCAAAGCTCCGCTCGCTGTCGCCGTATGCCGGGTTTGAACTGGACGTTTCGGCTGGAGCTCCTTCCGTCTCCTCTCCTTTCGTTACTTCGGACGAGCCATCCGACCGGTTTTGTCTGTTGGAGGGACAGAGTAGCACCGTGAGTCAAGGCTTTCATGGCTCCGTTCCGCTAGCCGACGGACTCCGCTGGGTTTCCTTCAGCGCGTTCTATCTGTTGCGTTCCTGAAAATTCTGCCTCTTGCTCAGTTTTGAATCAAAGTTTGTCTCTTACGCAACTTCGTCATAACCTTTCCATCTGACACAGAGCGTGTTGGTTCACGAGAGTCCAGGGAATGGGCTGGGGAACCTGGGTTCTGCGCCGTCACTTTACCAAAATTTGCTTCGCTGGAGATGTACTGGAGAGTTCACGGGGTCCTCTCAGGCAGTACGCCTACAAGCTCGAGCCGATCCTGGGATCAGACTAAGCTGGAGCCCTTGGGGCTCTTGGTTTTATACTGTTGGAGACCCCGAGGAGTCTCCACCTATTTTTCTTCAACAGCTCATCTGTGGTGCGATTTTTAGTCTGGATCTTTTAGTCTGGATCTTTTAGTCGGGATCTTTTAGTCGGGGTCTTTTCCTAATCGTGTCATATCTGATCATGCCTGGATATGCCCAGGCCCGACATGCCGAGGTCCGGGCATGAGCAGGCCTTATTTCTTCCAATATCCCACTCCGTTATTTCCGGGTATTTTCCGGGTATATTATTTATTTATTTCCAGATCGTGTTTTTGAAAGATGCTGAAGATCTTTCACACGAGCACATGTGATCATTGATGTCATCCATTAACACACACTAATATGTTCTTCACACGAGCTATACGATTCATCAAACCGTTGATTATACTAAGTTTTACGCACGCGCCCGGTGGTGCGTGTGTACAGCGTGGATTTGTGTGTGTGCTTCGTGCACACACTTAAGGCAGGCGTTCAAGTCTAAACCGGCTGGCTCGTCTCCATTGTTTGTCATTAGTTGCTGATTGCAGCACATGTCGTTTGACATGCAGGGAAGAAGAACAATAATCAGACGTGAAGGCAGCGGCTGGAGTAACTGCGTCACACAGACGCAGCGCACACAGCTCGCAGTAAGGAGGCGTCCGTCACAGCTTCCACAATCAGCTCAGATGTTTAGGAAAACTTCTCAAACAATGTTGAAGATTCCCGACAAATCCCTGCAACAAGTGTCTGAATGGATATTTTAGTTTGAAACAATAAATAGCGTCCAGCCTTTGTTAAATGTCCCGTTATTATAAATTATACATTATGACGCAGACCCCAGCGTGAGTCGCCGGTTTGTTTGTGTTTTTGCAGCGCTTCCTGTTTGTCCAGCGGACTATTTCCTCAACTCAAGGATTTCCAGCCTCAACGTCTACATCTGTGCCCGCTGAGTCAGCCTCATTTTTCGTAATTTTGGTTGAATTGGTCACTTTTTTTTGCATTTGCGCCTTTTTACGCACAGCGATAAAGTGTCCGCTGCTGGCCGTATTCGACGAGTCTTTGGTCCTGGACAATACTTAACCTCCAGCTCTTGGTGATACGAGCGGGTGGACATGGAAATATGTCACTAAAACGCGCCGATAGCGCGTAATGGAAACGTCCCGTAGCGGTGTTTCTCACCTGCGATGATTGTGAACCCGGATTAAAAACGGGCATCAGATGTCACGGTGCCAAAATGCCGCACGAGATCCGCACGCCAACGCGTGTTGGCACCGACATGTGTGCGTCAAAGCGAGAGAGGCGCTCTGCAGTGCGTCTGATCCACGCAGGAACACAAGAGACGTTGAAGTCTACATTTAATGCTGCGCGCTCATGTTTACATCGAGTACATAATTCAGTGAGAATATAAAATGACACATTTACATGGACGTGTGCGTGTGATACTTTCCAGAGCTGTGATGCAGGCGCGCCACCCACGGGCCAGCACGCACATCGACGCAGCCACTCATATCGACCTGGCTAAAATGATGTTAAAATCTGGTACAGTCCGATTAAAAGTCTTCACACGGTATCTCATCAGTTAAAAACACAACAACACAACAACAGGTAACCTGACCGGTGGCTGATTACACGCTGAGTGAACTCACTGACCTCCATTATAACAAAGCAAAGACTTCTCACACGACCAAGTATCTGTTCTAATTTTAGAAACAAAACATAATATCGCCTTAAGGCTTACGGTTCCTTCTGCTATGCAGCTTGCACGCACACGGCATTTAACGTCCAAATATCATTTATTATCCGAATAAAATATAATTTACTGTTTTAAAGAAACGAATTTTGATGCTAAGAAGGAACTGAAGCCGGCGCGGTGCGTCACGAGCGCACCGGCAAAGTCTGCGGAGGACGCTGCCAAGTACGCAAACGAAGTGTGAAGATATTAGAGGGAAATAAAGGATAAAACTCGATGAAGGGCTTTTAAAAGTCGATAGCAACTTAGACCGGCTTTGATACCAATTACTGCAATTATTAAAAGAAACCACAGGTAATGAAAACGCCGCCTTGTCGCTTAAATCGCATTTGATGCAAAGTCTGTGTGGATATTTCAGCGAATTTTCAGCACCGTGGCAGTACTCATTTTAAAGAAAACACTTTTAAAGTAAATTATTCACTGAACGCCTCTCCGCGGCGCGATAGCTCACGGTTTGACACACCGGCAAGCTCACGGCAAAAGAGTGCATTTTAACACAACAAAAAGCCGAACACACCGCACATGTCCACACTCACCTGGACGGACGGGGCATGTCAGAGGCGGAACATCACCGAGTGTTGTGGAAATAACCAGCTCGTAATGTTGTTGATATAAATATGGGGGCTTGGGGGGACCCAACAAAACAAAAACAAGAACACAAGTCCGAATGTGGCTCCTCGGTTCCTTTGCGCGCACAACAGCGACAACTTGCACAAGGATAAAATCCCTCTGTCGGTAGTTGAAAAAAATCCGCCTGATCCGAGTGGAAAGTGTGCGAGTGGTTCCGTCTGAGAGGTAAACAAACTGTCTTTTGTCTGCAGTGAGGAGGTTTCCTTCCTCTCTCCAACTCTCCCTCTTTGATTTTGCCTACACCCGGGCACGGCTCAACACATAAGTCCCATGTGGGCGGGCTCTCTCTCTCTCTTCCTCCCTCCCTCTCTCTCTCTCTCTCTCTCTCTCACACTCACTCTCTCTCTGTCTCTTACACACTTCTTGTCTCATTTTCCCGCTTCGCTGTCTCACCCTTGTACTCGTTTCTCTCATCCCAACTTATTTACTGTATGTCACTCCCACAATGTCAATGTGTGCCTCACTCCCTCACTCTGTTTCTCACCTGTCAGACCTTTTTTTTTCATTCCTTTTCCTCTCTCCAGCTCGCCCTCTGAATCTGTCTATCCACTCTACGGGTCTTTTCACATGAACCAAACTCACTCTCAGTTCACTACAGTCAATCAGCTGCAGTGGCGACCTCAGCTCCTTTTGTGAACCTGAGCCCCCCTTTGGTCCTCATAGCAGTGATGAGACCTCAGACCTCTTGTTGATCACATGGCGGAGGACTGCTGCCTCTTAGTTTCACATTGCAGAAATCTATTGAACCACCACACACAAACAACAAAGCAAACTGCACTTAAAGCATCACTGGATGTCCTCTCTCCTTTTGGATCCTTTTGGTTGAGACTGAGTCTGTTTGGCAAGTTCACGTGGCCACAGAAATGCTGAGTCACAGGTCTGGGACTACTTGAAACGTTTAAATGGACCAGGTGTGAAAACACACAAATTCAACATTAGCATATGTTGTTGCTGCATGCTTCTCTTCACCGCTGGCAGGCTGCAGGTTATGCTGCTCATCCAAGGTGTTGCATACCGTATGGGACATGTTTACCGTGTGGGACATATACACCGTATGGGACATGGTCATAGCATGTGCTACTCAGAAGACATGACTGACAAGTTTTAATGTAAAGAAATACATAGAGTTGTTTCAGGCATTGTTTCTTCTGCCAGAGGATTAACATCAGAAAAGCATCTCTTTGATGTTTTTTGCTCCAGGTGTATATACAATGTATTTGTTCTTATCTGTTTTCTGCCCAGCCCAAATGGTGAAAAGGTCACATCATACATCACAACCGTTAAACTTGTGAATCCCAACTTTAGGACTTGTAAATGTGTTCTGTTGCACTTCCCAAGTTGTAAGTTTGATATTTCCTATTACCACTTGAATGCAGCATTTCCTCGCTGGTGTTTTTTCTCTCCCTCCCGTCTCGCCCTTTCCCTCTCTCTCCACGCCTCTCATTTATTCACATTCAAACACGCTTTATTGGCATGACAGGGAAGAAAGTCCCCTGTTGCCATAGCAGGAAGAACTCTGCCCATGTTTCTGCTTTATCCAAGTCTGCTTTAACCCATTTCAATGATCTTCATCAAAGTCAAGACAACATAACAGACAGTGGGATTGGTTATGCCTTTGTCCCCCGGGATCAACACATTGGTGAGTCACAGTCACACTAATATGCTGTGACCTATACTGACAGCGCACCCAGCAGGTTAATCAATGTAAAATACATCAACTTCATCCTGCATGCTGTAGTTTTATATTTATCAGTATCACATTGTGAGTCTACCTTCAGGCTATGGAGCCCCAGGTTTGAATGAAACAAATCTGATCTGCTCATCCAAGAGAAGTTGTTTTTTATTTTACAAGTATAAGAACAAACCCTGAACCTCAAGTAGTTGTGCATAATTTTGGTAAAAGCGAGAAAATCAGCAGAATTTGCTGAAATGAGATCCTGCAGGGAGTTAAAATTGCACACTCCAAATTTAACGACAGGAGAAGAAGAGGAGATATGAAGATGAGAAATCTGCTGTCCTTCAATATTGACATGCATCGTATCTTGATAAGCACCAAGAGGATTACATGCGCTGTCGCAAATAAAGGACATCTGGACAAAATGATCTTTCATTACACAGAGGTATAAAAGTGATTTGCACTGACAAACTCCACAGAGCATTTGTAGGCTTCCACTTTAAGATGTGATGTTAAGATTGTGTTAAAAAAACAAAAACAAACAAACATCTACAGTCGTACCCACCACACATTCTGACGCACCTGATAGCTTACGGTATTTTTGATTTGTTTCACTTTCGACTAAAACAATTGCAGAAGTTAGGAAGAAATTAACGGTTAATGTCGTGACAGAGCAGCAAGCTGAAAGTAAAAACAAATATGAACGAGCACAGTTACGAATCACCTTCAATGTGTTTGTGATGACCTTTTAACAACTCACCAGTATTTCTGAGGAACTGAATGGGGAAATTCAGCAAATAATACGCTGTGGTCTTGACTGTATATTGACCTGTAAGGTCTTTAACACTTCTGCTTAGCTTTATGACTGAATAATACTAGATGAAATTATTGCAATTCTTCTTATTGTGCAAATCAACCAAGTAACAAACTGAA
>OMNV01002569.1:194144-237228 GCA_900303265.1 Brotula barbata
CAATGGGAGTCAGGTAGTGGTGCTCCAGATACCAGCCTCTCTCCTGGTACACCAAACTGGTCCCATGCAACAAGCAGAACTGGACCAAACACACCAGAGACACTAGTAAGTAGCCTTCATCCATTCCACTTTCTCCAGTATCATTGATGACATGTTTTGGTCTTTAGTCTTTGACACTTACAGCACAAAGAAGTACAATACAATACCAATGTGCCCCATGATGCCATTAATGTGTGCTGTTTTGTTTTTAATGTTTTTGTGTTTGTTTTACAATTTGCCTCCTTCTTTAGTTGTTGTATAGATACAACGATGCACAAAAATCATAATCAATTATTATAATCTTGGTGAAAACATGAAAATCAAATAGATAACGTGCTGATGGAAAGAAACTGAATGAGTGAGGGTGATGTGGTTTGAGAGTCCATTTGGTTGTTGGAAAATAAAAGCACGTGAGTACATCAATAACTGTGTGAACAGAGGAAACGGAAAAAGAAACGGTCTCCTCACTGTTTTTTTGTTGTTAGCGAGTGTGTCTGTGTTAACCATTCAGTTAGTTTGTTTTGTCATTTGTTTAGGCTTATTTCCATAAATCATGGTTGATGTTTTCCACACCAAGCTGATGTTTCCACTCACATTAATTAGTTTGTTAGCAAGATTACTCACAAGTTAGCAACTGACTTTGACTGAATTTGCTGGAAGGTTAGGGGAGGCCTCACACAAGGAAGAACCCATTCAAATTTGGCACGGCTCCACTTCCAAAGGTGTCTTTAGGAATTTTCTTATAGTCTTAGACATTTTTGGTCAAATTCTTTCTAAAATATTACACCAATCAGCCATATCTATGCCAATGGATCCAATTTGATCTGCTTGAACTACTGTTTTTTAAATAAAATAAACAGTTGAATAAAGCAAAAAAGTATTACTTATTATTATTGTTCATATTATAGCTTTATATTTCAAACGGTATGTCATTTGATCTTGTCAGAGGTTTACACTTCAATAAGTGCCCTTCTAGTTTTAAATGTGAAATGAAATAATTCATTGGTAGAACTGAGTCTTCACACATTCACCAAACAAAATGATGGATTTGTTCCTTTGGGAAAAACTTACGGTAAGGGTAAAAATACATACCACAAAACTGCAAAAAGGAAATGTTGCACTAAAATAAAATGTCATTTCAAAATACAGCAGCTGTATAAAAGCAGGAGTGTCAAATTTATACAATATGACCTCATGACATTTTCTCAGCTGAAAACACTGACATCTGCTCATTCTCACACTGAAACCAAATACGAAACTCTCTCACGTTCTTGCTCTATTTCTCTCGTCTCTGTGCAGCACACACATGCCCCTGACAAATCATCCTTAAATGTGATATTTTTGAGGTAGGCTGCAGGTATTTAGATGAAAGAGGCAAAGACGTGCGCTCGGTGTTTCCCCCTATAGAGATTGCGGATCGGTTTGAATCCCACTCATACATCAGAGCTGAATAGTTTCTTCCACATTAAACTAAATTTACGCAAAAAGTGAAATTACCTCCATGCTGTGCTGCTGCGGTACGTCAATGTCTCCTAATGTGAAGTTTGGGACAATGACTGTTATTTCTTGCCAAAGCAAGAGGTTATCTCAGGTTATCTGAATAAACACAATGAGGTGGAGCAACAAGGTTTTTTAACTTGGGTTTACCGCTGCTAACATTCATAACATAACGCATCTTACCATTTGGTACTACAGCTTCTGTGTGTGTGTGTGTGTGTGTGTGTGTGTGTGTGTGTATAAAGTTTCCAGTGATCTGACTCAGAATGAAAATTCAGGGTTTCCTCTATGAACTTGAGAGTGGAAAAATGTTTTTAACACACACACGCGCACACACACGAACTGCAAACTACCCAGAAATAGAACTGATGCAAAAACAGTGACAGATTCATGTATATACACACACCAATATAAGTCAGACACATCAACATTGGATATGCATACTTCCAAGAAAATAATCTCTCTCACGTGCACACACACACACACACACACAGACGGTACCTTTGTTAACAAGGCGCGGTCCTCTTCAACAGGGCACTGATCAACAGCCACGGCAAACTGCTGCAGGGTAACTATGCAGAAACACACAGGGGGCTAAATAAACAGGCTTATCACCAACACAGAGGTCAGAGGTCAGAATTTACACACATTAAGGCAGGAGCTGCTAACAGACTTTATGAATCACACCACTTCATGAAAAGGTTATGGATGATTTGAGTGTCCATGATGGATGACTGTGAGGCAGAAGGTAAAACATTTGAAGTGATATACTCAGGATATAACAGACCAGACATAAAACTATGCAGCTTGTATAAAACTATGGCGCACTGTATGAAATGTGTATTGTTAAACTTAAGCATCTTAATAACAAAAAGCATAAATATATGAATGTGAGAGATAAATATAGTGTGTGCAATGAATGAATGAACAGTAGAAAAGTTGATATATTTTCTAAATCTGTATTTTTGAATGTGAAAGTTGCAAATTGTTTTTATAAAAATATAGCTTTAAATATAATATTATCCATCTATCTATCTATCTATCTAATAATATCTTATTAAGATTATGGAATACAAATCTCCATTATAATAAAGATGAAACGTTAAACGCTTCCACATTTCTTTTTATCCATTTCTTTGTTCTTCATTTGTTTCGTTTCTTACATACTGTGAAGTTGTAATATTGAAAGAGTGAACCGCTCTCACTCTTGTTGTCTTTCTTTCTTGTTCTTTTCCTTCTTGCTCCTTTCTTCACTTCCTTTCTCTCATAATCTCTTCCCTATTTTCCCCTGTTTCCTCTTCGCTCTTTATTTTGTTCATGTCCTCTAAACATTGCAAATCTTCAGCACTGTACAGCAGCTCTCTGCAGATGTTTTGTGAGCGTGTGTGTGTGTGTGTGTGTGTGTGTGTGTGTGTGTGTGTGTGTGTGTGTGTATGTATGTATGTATGTATGTATGTATGGGTGTGTATATATGGGTGTGTGGGAGGGTAGAAACAGACTGGAAAGGTTATGGTCTCCTAGGTGTGAAAATTGTGTTTTTTCCTTTTACCTCAACTGCCTTCAATAACATGCAAATTTGTAGGTACTCGGTGACACGTGAGACAATATAAATCACAATACAAAAAAAAAATCACATTACACTATATTCTATCTGTGAAGACAGAAACGGACAAGACTCTGACACATCATGTTAGTTAACAGCTGTTCCAGTATTAGAATATAAGTTAGTATAAGTTGATTGAGTAGCAGTGTGATGCACTCTTGATGACACTGTAATTAACATAGCACCTCCATTCAAAATGATGAAAAAAATGAAATAAATACATATGAGGCTGTTGGTTGTGGTCTGTTGGTGCAAAATGTGGTGGTTCAGCGGTTATCTGTGACACATGTACTGGGCTTTACACTTGAACAGTCAAAACAAGAAGAAGAACAGAAGAACAAAAGCTGCAGGTACCTGCGAAAGAGATGAAACCTCTAACCACCCTCATAGGCAACAGTTTGAGTGAACTTGCGCATATCGTCCTTAATGTATGTCATTTAATCTCACATCTGACTTCAAAGATTAATTTAGTTAGTACCTGTGTGCATGTGAGCAAGAGCCAAACTTGTGATATGATGCAAACATGAGTTCCAGGCATCAAAAAACGAATCTTTTTTCTTCTGTATCTGGAAGAGGATGGGAAACATGGTAAAACCATACAATTTAATGTTTAGCATGCATGTACATATGCACTGACACACAAACACGCACACACACACCTTTGTATAGAGTCTAGCTGCCAGTGTGCTCTTTAGGACTCTCTCTCTGAAAGCAAGTGCTTTCAGCAAAAACGACAGATCCTCCACCTTGTCTCCATTGGAGCCCGGAAACCTACAGAGGCCGAGGAGTGGAAGTAGAATAATCAGAAAATTATTCTACACAAACACAACTCTCGGAAGCCAGAATGTCATCGCAGGCCATTTCATTATCAAAAACAGGCTGTTTCAGAAAGTCACACCAAGAAGTCACTGTCATCCAGAGCTGAAAAAACTCAATCTAAAATTACCCCCATATCGCCATCTAGTGGTAAGACCAGCAACATTCCCGGAGTGGTGAGAATTGTTAGAAGTCACACTGCTGTGAATTTATGTTCTCATCACACACTGATCGAGTGATGAGAGAGAAACAGGACACCAGGGTGAAGCCAGAAACATTGAAGCTGATAGGTAAAGAATTAATAGGTATCATATTGATGGAGATAATGCATGGATATGATGCACAAGCCACTATAGCACTGGATCTGTTCAAACCTGGCTCGAAGAGTGTCTGAGATGCAATCGGTCAAGTTATTGATGTAGGTGCCCAACATATTGGATTGCATCTGATGATTGTACTGGGCCATCAACTCCCGCGTCAATGCCTGAAAAATTCCAAGCACACAGATAGACACACTTCTGTCATTATTGGCAGGTTTCTACCGTCTTAATTAGGATGCACTTAACATACTGCATAACCCGCGTATAGTAATTCCCAATTTTTCTGACACCAATTATCATTTTGTGTATTCACTGAGTGGGAACGAGGCAGCACAGAGGCTTGATGGTTCGCACTTGTTGCATTACAGCCCTACCAGGATTCTGGCATCGATAAGCGGTATGGATAATGGGTGGACGGACTTTGTGACCCCAGAAAAGCTTGATATTTTGACGGGAGTTATTCAAAAGTCAGATTTCAGACATAAACAATGTACATTATATGCCCCCATTATGCCTTCGTTGGATGTGAAAATGTGATTTATCACGTCTTAGCACACATTGTGAACTCATCCACTTCCAAACAGGCCAAGTGCCATAAAAATTTGATTTGTCTGCATTTGGACTGCTTAATCCGCTTCGGCTTCACTGGATGACAAAGGCCGCTTTCAAATGTCAAGCCATGTGACCGAAGGACACGGATGTTGTGCTAGAGAGAGGGCATCTCAGGCTCACATTGCTGTACTTGCCCCCATTGACCGAGAATCAGCCAATGTGTATAATTGTACGTGAGTGTATCATCTTTCACATGGACCAACTAGTTAGTTATCAAGTCAAGTTATGATTAAGTTCATCTGTGGAGTCACAAACCAAAAGCCACTCAACTAAATTATTAGAATTCCTAAATATACAGTACATTGGGTCAATAAGGACACTACATTCTGGCTGCTGATTGGCTGATGTACCTGCAGCATCACCATGTTGTCTCCTTCGAAGGTGACAAAGACATCTGAGTCGCACTTTAGACCAGGGATACGGTTCTCCATCATGATACCCTGCAGGAAAATACATGCTGGAAAGTCACCACAACATTCCGGTACTACAACTGCTACCAAACTTAATGAATAACAAATATCTTCTCTTTATTCCAACCTACAATACAACCCTGCTTCTAAACTTAACTCTAAATCTAAACACAAATCCCAATTTAGATGATGTAGTTTACACACTAGAAGACAAAAACTCTCCCACAAAGATAGAAATAAATGTTCACAAACTAACACCTACACATGCACACTGACCATGCCTCCCGTACACTCTCTACACTCCTGCACACACTGGATGTTCTGCCAGGTGCTGTAGGCTTTGAGTCCGGCTGCCAGAGCACTCAAAGACCTGTTTCCCCGATCTTCTCTGCCTCTGGAGATATTGTCCATCATCCTCGCCACATGCCTGAAACGCATGACGTACATCACACATGAATGTATGTGCTGAAACAAGCACTACAATGAAGACAGAAATGATATCGTTATCTCAAGAAAGTAGATTGTACCTTCTATTCCATTGATAAAGGCATGTTTAGTTTCACTTTTTACATAGAATTCAATTTTATTGGTGCCTTCTTGCTGCCTAAATCACAAATTGCTCTTTGGTTGCATTAAATTGTCGTTACCTGACGGTAAAGACCAGCGCAAGAGCTGCAGCTAGTTGAGGCATCAGTCTCAGATGGTGGGTCTGGTGCTCCATAATCTTCACCTCTTCCTTATTCTTTGGCCCGAACTGACGTCGACTATAGGAGAGATACACATTGGAAACTGAGGCTGACAGAGGATACAGGTATGAAAGAGTGGACGTAGCTTTATAAAGTAAGGCTTAGTATGGTTTTTAGGATTTTCTTTAAATCACAAACCTCCAGTAACTTTTAGTGCCTAATCATACGTTTTTCCTTGCAGTGTACTCAAAGAGCAATTGATTTAGCAGTGTTTCAGGGTTAACTAATTGTCTGGAGTTTAATAAACACAAACGTTTAAGAACAGATTTTGTGTCATAGTACATAAATCAAATTAATTTGACTTTAATTGTGTTACTTTGTGTCATTGGATATCAAGTAAAAAATGAAAACACCAGCAGTATTTGCCTGGCGGAGGGAAACCATGAATTCTGCAATCACTCTCTGTCGGTTGCCTCGGTTCTTGTGTTCACACTACAGCATACAGATGTCTCACATTCAAAATGATCTCAAGTGTGTGCGCACACAAACGCACACACAGCACTTAAGAAACCTGCATTGTTGGTTTACACTAGATTGCCTCACTGATAAACTAATGTCAGGCTGCTGCCAGGTGCATGATGTCTGAGTGTGTGTGTGTGTGTGTGCGTTTTAGCATGTGTGTCTCACCACATCACTCACACTAACACACACCTTGGAGGTAACATAAAAACTACAGGTGCAGAGAGACAAGAGAAAAAAAAAACGTAGATGCACACGTATGAACACACATTTTCAAACATTCAGGGATTTGTTGCCTGATGAAGTCCTAATTGTACTTCTTTTCCTAATATTTCACCTATTCAACTTCAAAACAGTTGTGATTGTCAAAATACTTTTAAATTAGATTTTACATTATCATTTGTATATGCAGTATGTTCCTTTTTATATGTACTCAGCTTATGTAAAATGTCATTTAGGGAATTCTCTCAGGCTGCACACATACTGAATATCTACAAGAAAAGCAGTACATCATAACGCTTAGCAGCAATTCCTTTTTGTGTTTACACGTCAAAGTACGCAAGAAGCAAAGCGTGGCGAAAACAAAAAACAAGGAAGCTGCGTCACCTCCAGCCTATCACACATGAAAGCTACTGTCTGGTAAAAATGTGATAAATGACGGGTACATAGATCTGCACATCACTGATAAAAAAAACCATTCAAAATGTTATTACTGAGTTTATGAATGTCTGCTTTATATACTTTGGGTTTCATCATAATAAAATCAGGACCACAGACAAGTACAAGAGAGGGGCTGATATGAGTGAGTGAGTGAGTGTGTATGTGTGTGTGTGTGTGTGTGTGTGTGTGCGCGCGCGTGTGTGTGAGACAGTGGATGCCTAAATGCAGTGGAAGACCTTCTTTTCTGTGTTTTCTCTGAGTTTGGGGATGCCAACCTCAGAGGAAACCCCTCCCCTGCTTGCCTCCCACACATCCACCCACACAGTGGAAACTTCTGTAAGCACGACACAAACACACACGTGCACACGTGGACACGGAGGCAGGCTCACTAACTGATAGGGAAGGCTGTCTGTTGACACCTCTAAGTAATGTAACATGGGCTATGGTGGCCATATTGGAAGTCAAGCTGGCTGTATATCTGATTACAAAACTTGACTGTCTTGACAGTGCTCTGTCTGATGAGCTGTTATCATCTATCCTAAAAACACCTGACTACTCTGTCCAATAGTTACAGAATATTCATTCAACACTGCCCTGATGACAACTACTGGTAACAAAAGTACAGCATCGAGAGCATAAATGTAGAAAATACTATTTCCTTGTAAGAAACAACTCTTCTACTACATATTCATAAATATGAGTTATTTGTCATCACTGTGTTGGGCTCATTGCTGTTAGTATCCCCTTTATGATATGTCCTACATTATAAAACGGTGCCTTATTGAACAAGTTTTAAAATAGAAAAATGGCATCCTCGTTTTGTTACTTTGAAGACAAAAGTTGCTGGAAAACAAAAAGATTGACATAAAGATGATGAGCACTTGTGTGCGATTCAGTTAAGCAGTGGAAGTGCTGGCATGTAATTGGGGACTGATCGTCTCCAACACAATTCGTTATACGCAAAGGTCATGCAGATCTAAAAAAAGCAAGTCATTGTTTTAATGAGATTGAGTAAATGATGTGCCTCCATACAGAGTTTGAGCTGCAATTATCGTACGCAGTCGACTGGCTTTGAACATTTGGGATCAAACGTAACACCATTAGCTAACAAATGTAGCTAAAATAGTATTAATAGCAATTAGTTGATGACGTTATGTTGCAATGATGCAAGAGCCTGTTTGCTTATAGTCACAGTATGTGAAGGTAAACATTTAACCAACAGGGAGAATTTGGAGCGCAGACAAGAGAGTTCATTAAAAAACAAATCCACGTTGGAAGATTGTTGACTAAATTATAGTAATCACCTCCACAGCCACACCACAACAAGCCCACTTCTAGTCTGTTTCATACAAATAAAAATTATTACAGCAAATGTGTGGCTGGACTTTGGTGGTGGTACTAATCATGTTTGATTCGCCACTAAACAGATCTTTGGTTACGCATTTTATTGTAAACTTTGGCGGTAATGAATGATAAAATTCTGTCAGAGTTGTTCTAAAACTATAAATAGACCAGACTTAAGGGAATGAACTCACTGCCCTCACCGATTTCAATATTGACATTGATGAAAAACACAGAGAGACACGTACAGACAGGACACGCGTGTCATATGTGACGATGCAGAGAATGCAGTGCGGTTAGAGCAGTGGAACAATGCAGGGCTCCCTGTGTGGGGGTGGAAACACCCAGAACGGGATGTTCTCTAGGGCCACAGGTACATATACACACGCATATGTTTAGACAAACATGCATTGCAAACAAGAAAGCACAGGTACAGCTAAGACCCCTGCTGTAACGACCAAAATGTGCATTTCTCTTGACATTACGTAGACTGATCTGATTCATCGACCATGACTAAAAACCCTGAATGGTTATGAGTGAATATAATATTTGAAGTGAAGATTTAGATTTGCTATAGGTGGTATATACGGTGCACATGTACATACATGCACGTGGTGCCTGGTGGTATTTAAAAACACAAACATCTTATTCTTTGACTTTGAAAACCTGCCCAACTACTGCTACCTGACAACCAACTCAAATTACATGGTTGTCTGGGCTGAACTCCCACCCACCCACAAATAAAAAAAATGTGTTACCGTGCAAACACAAACACACAAATTAAAGAAACAATACCAGCTGCTGGTGTTTGCTATCACTCCATCAGTTATTGGAGTTAAAATATTAGAGCTGACCAAGACAACTGATGGCAAATTCTTGAATGAAAATATGTATCTGTGTGTGTGTGTGTCTGTACCTGTGGCTGTATCGGACAGCAATTATGAGACTGAGCTGGAAGACAAAAATTATCAAAAACATCAGGCAGGTTTTTTGTCACATTTTTGTTTGTTGCTTGATTTGAGTGAAATTCTGATTTATTCAAATGCATTACATGTTTTAGGGACACATGGAATGACGACTGATTGAAAAACCCTTCAAAGTTAAACAAAACTGCAGACGGTAAACCCCGCCCTCTAGTGGCTGAAGTGCCCTAGTGCACATTAGCTTACCTTCATAGTAGCTATGGCTTCAGCAGTGACCATCAGTCTTGAGATGGTTAGGGCTACTATCATGGTACTAAACCGACTCTTTTTTGGGATGGGGGAGGAATACACACCATGTACAGATACACTGCCAAACCTGGAATTAACACACACAAAAGCAGGGAGGATTAGGGAATAATTTAGTGGGCTAGTATTGCACTTATTAAACTCTATGATTCAGTAAGGCTACATTTTTCTGATGTCTCTTGTGATATCATCTTGTCTATGTTTGATCCATTACCCAAAGAAAGAAAAACATGCCAGAATTCATTAAACAATTAAATGAATTGAGTTTAAATGAGTCACAATGCTCCTTGTATGTACGTGTGTACGACATACTTATTCAGCATGTTTTCCCTTGGTATTCTGACATTGTCAAAGACCAGTATCCCATTGTCAACTCCATTTATACCTATATGAGAGAGAGAGAGAAAGAGAGGCTCGATCTCTGTTTTTAATGCCATTGTATAGATTTGAATAGAATAGAAATGAATAGAATTGAAAGTACCTTCTTTATGTTTCATGTCAACAACAGTCACTCCTTGGTGTATGACCCCATGTTTGTCTCTAATGGGTATAATAAAACAGTGGGGACCTGGAAAAACAAAGTATATGAACTCATACATCACTCTAATTACAGTATATAATTCCACCACAAAATGGAATACACAAGAAGTATGAGAGAGCTATTTTAAATTCTATGTAGGATACAGTGTTAGTCAAGTATTGTTATTATGGTGAAGTCACCTGCCAACCTTGTGACTCTCCATCGATGATGAGCTGAGCGAAGACAGCAGCACAGTTTCCATATAAGGAATTGCCGATATACATCTTCTGGGCATCAACACAGGGAGTGTGAATGATAAACTCCTATGGAGCAAAGTGAGAGCTGTTAGATTTTAACAATCTTTATGAAAGAAATTCTTATACATATAGCGTTTTTATGCATTCAGGTGTATGTGTACCTGTGTTGAAGAGTCGTATCGAGCCTCAGTCAGAATGCCACTTGCATTGCTTCCGTGACCACGTTCTGTCATTGCAAACATCCCTGTGAATTCCAAATCCTGATGTATGTGGTATAAAGCCAGACAAAACCACCATTACCCTCGTGTTGTTAACTTGAATCAAATCTTTATATTCAGAATGAGTATCAAAAAAGACCTTGACACAGATTTTAAAATATTTTAGCTCTATAGCCACTGGAATGGGAATAAAGATGCTTATCTTTATCCACCCAGAAGATGAAAACATTTCATAGAATGGTGGAATGTATGTGTGCTTACTGTGACAGGCTCGTACCAGGTCTTCATTTGCTCTCGACTGCCAAGATTGGTGACAGTTTCACCATACAATGCACCCACTACACCTATCTGAGACAGACAGACAGACAGACAGACAGACACACACACACACGAACATCTCTCTTATCTTATATCGTTCAGTGTCATCAGCATTTAATGTTCATGACAAGGTAAACAGCACATGAGGGCACAGGGAGATTAAATTTGGTAAATATCAATATGTCTGTGTGCATATGTGTGTGTTTCCCCTCCAGCTATAGCAAAAGACTTAAACCCAGCAGTTTGTCCAAGAAACTGTCAGAAAAGAGGTCCATTTTCATCATTTATTCATTGTGTTTATTATTCTCGTGCTATCCAGGGCATATCTACATCTGATGTGTATCTGTAGATATGTACAGGAATGAAACAGGAGACTGTACACTGTGTTTTGTTAATACCAAACAGACAATGATTGATTATTCAGAGCTGTAACAGATAACAGTCACAGAGTTGTGACGTGAATCGAATTTGGTTAACAAGTCTGTTTCCTCCCACAGTCCAAACATACACAGGATGGATGAACTCAACCTACACAACCTGTATCCTTGTGTGTGTGTGTATGTTTTACCTTTACTCCTGTAGCTATGTCAGCAGAGGTGACCATCTCTGTCAGCTCCATAGACTTGCAGACGAAATCCTTCCGTCTCTCCTTTAACTTCAGAGGTAGAGAGACATAGAAGCAGACAAGAAACAAACAGAGAGAGTCTTGAAGTCACATATAGCATGATTGGTTGGTATTTACTGCTACATGAAGTCTTAAAATAACACCTAAGCATACTGGGAGTAGTTTATTTCAATCAGAGTTTTCACATCGTGCGTCAAATCCCTTTCCGGATTTGACTAGTATCTCTGACAATCATTACAGCGACTCAGACAGAGAATAAGCTACAATATCTGCTGGAACCCTTCGAAATTGCCACAGTCATCTCTAGTGTCTGTATGAATTGCAGTACCTGATCTTTAAAGAGGTTTTGTAAGACAGGAGTCTTCATGATGTAACAGACCCGCTGCATGGTCAGGTCTCGGTGCTGATCCAGTGTCAGATCGAAACTGTGAAGTGAATACAGCACTTTATTCATTCATTTCAAGTATACAGAAAAAAACAAATGCAAATTAGATGTTGTTACACACATTGAAATAAAAAAAGCAAAAGTCATTTTCAGTGTGTAGGAATCACGCAGTACAAGGTGGTGTTTGGGGAAACTTTGGCCATTTCACAAGAGTTTAAAACAAAACTTTATGAGCGTTCATATAACATTAAGTTTGATTTACTGAAGTTTGTCTGGTCAAACGGCACTTTAAACGTAATGTAGGCACCACAAGAAAATAATAGCCGCGTGAAATTCACACAGGTGGACACAAAGAAAACCCACCTGTTGACCCGGAAAAGCTCGCAGTTTGAAATCTCTGATCTCATGGCGTCTCTGGTTCTCCAGAACTCTCCGTCCAGATACCGAGACAAAGTGGACGGTTCCGCCGTGCAGCCCATCGTGTGCGTCCGTGTTCGAAACCAGGCAGCGACGGAGCAGTTAGCAGTTAGGACGGGAGTACTCCACGTACTCCGTAGAAGCAGGATGTTCCCCCCTACTTCCGTGTGCACGTGACGTCACATACCGGCTTGTCATTCGAAGTGGCTAGGTTTCTAAACACAAGGTAGTGTCTGTAGCCCCTTACTCTTTAGTATTGGCAGTCATGAGAACGTTTTCACAAGTAGAGAGAGGCATTAGAAACTGTTCAGAAACGGTTATGTTCACAAAATGACATCGATGTGAAAGAAACAAGTCATTTGTTCCTCATGAAGTCCATCTTGCTATGTGCTACATAGCATTCGAGGTACCTGAAATTGACAAACCACCTTCAGTTCAGTGTCATCTTCGGAGTGAACGTGTGTTTAGTTCTCAGCCTCAGTGACTGTCGTGTACTCATTCTTCTTTGCGCTGAGACAGAGACCCACCTAGGCAGGAGCATCTTCCAGAACCTGTGTCTCATGTAGTTGAAGACACTGTGACCTGTGAGGTCTTTCTGACTGGTTTGATGATGAGACCTTTGTTGGTAATTGAGCCCACAAAGGCTGTCTTGAAGGGAGCAAGTCAAGGTTTTTATTTTTTTCAGGAGTGTGGGCTAAGTTGGAGATGCCCAGGGAGGAATTATAGGTTTGCACAATGCACAAAGCAAAAGATAGTGACATAAAAGAGAGTACATAGGGAATCAGCACGTGATAGCTTTTTGTTTTAAATTAAATTAAATCAGTATTGAAGTGAGAATTTTGGTCCATGAAACAGACTGAAAATTGTTTCTATAGTAGAATTTACGTTTAGTTATTAAAATAACTCTTAGCTCCATCCATCCATTATCTATACCTCTTATCATGTGAGGGTTTTGGTTGGGGACGGTGTGTACTCAAACACTGGTTAATTAATTGCTAATCAAGGGGTAAATAAGTACTAAAAGTAGCTGCTATGTAATAATCAAATGTGTGGTTTATCAATATGTCGGTCAAGATAAGACGGTCCGTTAAAGTAACCTTTTTCCAGCCATTCCAACTGCGAGTCTACAAACTACAGCTGAGTGAGACGTTTTATCTGTTTAGGGCACGGCTCTGGCCAATCACAAGGCAGATTGGAATCAGCAGTCCCTCCGCTTGTGACAAGGGACTCTGCAGGTTACATCCTGACTCTTCTCTCCCTCGCTCTCTCTCTCTCTATGTGTGTCTCTATCACTATGTGTGCATGAACACAATATTGTGACATTGCAGAATAAATGCAAATCAACTTGCAATGTTATGGAAACACTGTTCCCTCTTTGCATGTCATTGTATTGACATACCACAGATGGTGGTAATTTATGTTGAGGACCCCATGGACGTTTTTGCCTGGGATGTCCAGAGTCCTCAGAATTGTCTCTGCTGGGGTGTGATGAAAAAAAAAGTAGAAAGCAGGGTGAATGGGTTTGTTGTCTGCTGCTCTCTCATGAATAAACAGTGAAAATGGTGAAGAGCAGCAGTAAACCGACAACAGCCTGCTGAATGACAGTAGGATGCGTCTACAGGCCAATCTGGCAAAGAAAAGACTTCTCGTAGGTTGCATGCGTGTGTGAGTGTGTGTGTGGGAACACACTTATGCTGCTGTAGTCACCAAACAATAGACATTAGATGCAGACAGTGGGTGCCTTCAGCAGGCCCTGCCAAAAAGGAAAACAGCTTTCCAAGCAGAGAATTTGTCACGTTTTTGTCATTTGCCAGCTATTGTGGCATCTGCAAACTCAATGAAAATTCACAAAGTCTGAACAAAGGTTACACACAATCTGTAAAATTCCACACTTCTTGTATTTGAGATGCAAAGAAGAAAAACCAAAAAGGTGAAAGAGTTGAACTGGTACTTAAATTAAAATTCAAAAATTGCACGATGTCAGTACATTGACATACATGTGGAATTTTTGCATAAACGTTATGTTCATACCATAATCACTTTATGTATAGGATACATACTATAATGTTTCTAAAAGGTCAGTTCTGATTTACTGTTTACATCTCTAGGGGGTAGTATTTGACTTCATGTGAACACTTGTGCAATGTGCCTCCATCCTCTATATTTATCAGCATTAATAAGTAATACACTACAATAACCAATCTACAGTCGAAAACTTTCATCAATTGTTTGGTAAGCCATCTTTGAGGGTGTGCTGTAGTGTTTGGAAGTGGTCACTCAGCAAATAATTTGGATGTATTATTATTACTTACAGTTTCAATCAATAAACACCCTAAAGACGGTTCTCATTCAATTGTAGCTTTATTTTGAGAAAAAAAGATCTCTTCACTTCAGTACATACACATTGCACTTGGCAGGGTTCCTTTTTATTTTTGTTTGTTTGTTTTTAACCTTTATTTTTTTTAGTTTTTAACCCTTTCTTTTTCAAACCAGAGTTAAAAGCAGCAGCAGAACTGACGCAACAACCAGCGCTGAGCATCCAAAAACCTTCACGGCCAGATTCACTTAACAGGACGAGCCCAGGTGAAAGACCGGCACTACAATCCAAGCAGACAGAAGACATCTAGATGAGTTGGAACTACAATGGTTTGCCTCACACAGGATGCATCTTCTGCCTGCTTTGATATCATAAATGAGTGCCATGCTGGCCCTGAACGGTTCAAGAATTTTATCAACATACAGATTGCTGGTGTAGAATATATCATAGTAATATTATTTACAAAATCTCTGTACAATCAAATACACAAGGGTGAAAAGGTCTGTCCTGCCAGTCAAGCATTTCAGAATACAGTTTAAAGGTTGGATCTGTTCATGCAACACAATTCATGACCACAATAAGCACCCAGGAGGCCCAAAATTTCAAACACTCAAAAGTCTTGGAACTTATGTCTCAGGACACAAGACACAGAAGTCACAGGTGAAATCACAAGTCAACACAAAGTCAAGCCAAAAGTCCTACATTTTGAGTTTTGATTCCTAATGAGCTCAACACCAGATTTATAGCCATAGTCAAGGAAACTTCATAAATAAATGGTCTGCTTTCTGACTGCATAATCCTGATTTCTGCTTGGATAAGATAAAGTCTATCCAAGTCAAGAGCTTCAAGTCCAAGGAGAGTCACAATTCATTGATTTGAACATCCAGTTTTGAGTCCACACATACATTTTGTAAAATCATGCACAACTTCAGAATGTGATCATATTGGAAGCCTTTCATGCTTAATGCGGAGGGTAAGGGGCCAAAAGGTCAAATAGGAACAAAGAACCGTACATCATTGCATCTTAGTTGGCTTAAAACTGAAGAAAAAGAACCAGGCCAATGTCACTCTTGCATCAAAATGCAAACATCATAATTTGCTGAAGGCTCCAAATCATCCGAAATAAACGATGAACCGGTTTCTTACAGTGTCAGAATGCAAACATTTTTACCATTCCAGACTCTGCATCCTGGTTTCCATATCAAGATTGCACTAAGCCAAGGCCACCCAAAAAAGCTGGCCTGGTACTTTGATTTTGGTGCTTAGTGAGGTCTTAAACAATCCTGTTGCAAACACCAACCTTTAAGAGTGTTTACGACTAAATCAGCAGGACAGAAACATCAGGAGGACAAACTCTCTCCATCAAGATTCAAACAGGATTTTGGAAAGAGGGTAAACAATCAGGGTTGCATATTTTCCAAACATTTACAAAAAGTCAAATTGACTTAAGAGACAATGAAAGGCTGGAAGGGACAAAGATCAATGAAGTTACTGCATAGCCTGTTCATTTGATTTCACTACAGATGACATATAGTACCACGAAAACATACTGATTAGAGTACACATGGTCCCAATGGGAGGGAAAACCCAAACAATATGTTACTGAGGATGCAATGCCCCAACTGATTAATAGTACACAGAGAAACATCTTCAAAATGCCAAAATCAATGTGAATGTCAGCACCTGTGAAAAAGATAATTCTGCTTTGCACGATGGAGGATGAAGTTCCTTACATCTCCAAATTGCTTCAAAACCATGATACCATGGTAACCATGGTAACCCTGGTAACCATGGTAACACTGAACCGTTTGAATTACTCAGGCTAAAACATTCAAGTTCTGGATAGTTATGAATATGGAAATTCCATGTCAAGAGGCAAATATTACATATGTAAGACAAAAACAACTTCTGTGGTAACACACACACACACACTAAAACTTTAAATCATGCCATCTCTGTTCCACAGAGACTTTTGATCTTCCCATTTTTACATGTTCATGAGCATATTCAAATATCCTGCTTCAATAAAGATGACTTGTTCCTCTGAGTGAGTGGAGGTGAAACGTTCTGCAGGATGGTATGTGTGTAGTGTTGTGTAATTAAAAGGTACAACTCATCATGAGAATAAGATGATCACATTTCTAGAAGCTGTTAGGAGTTGTTTCTACTGACAGTATAACTGGTTCTGTTGTCTCAACCATGAAATATCACAATACAACAGTATCTTTAAATCATGATTGGCCTTGAACATTTGCATGATGACTTAACAAATTACTGGCCAAAACAAGAGATGCTATTAGAATAATCACACAATATATTAGAAATGTTCCCAAACCAAAATGTTGGACAAAAACATAATAATAATCAAAGTTGTTGCCCAAAGGATCCAAACTTTCGTACCAAAATCATTTCAGTGCAAGTGGAAGTCAATGTGATTTTTGTACTTTGTACGCTGTGTTGTGAATTAACATGAGCAACTTCATCCAAATGTGTGCGAACTGCAATGACTGTACCAAAAAAACCCAGAAAAAACATATAAACACTAGAATAAAGTTACAAAACCCATCAAGATTCAGCAGTAAAAATTTTAAAAAAAATCACAGAGGAAGATGAAGGGCACATACATGGTGTGACTAGGCTGATGCACAGTGAAGGCAACCACGATGCGACACAAAGGCCAAAAACCACGTAGAGATGAAGCAGAGGCCAGGAGTCAAACAAACTGATGATTGACTGGTTTTCCAATTAAAGGCTGCAAAACCTTTATAACCTCCCACTGAAAATAGGATTATTTTCACATAGCATGTAACCACAGTTAAAGTTTAAATACTTGCATACGTGTTGGCATTTGGAAAACCTGAACATGAAGTGAGCATACAACAGAAGAAAAATAAAAACTTTCCATGGATCTTACTATCTGTTAGCTATGGATGATTCACTCTGTAAAAATGTTATTATATTTTATCAACTTTTTGATGCTCACTGACTTTAATTCTGATCATTCAATAATTTCTTTGAATGTATCTGTTTCATGAATGAGAGCATCACTGTATCATTTCATTTCTTTCCTGACAATGTGGAAGGCCATAAAGCAATGATGTACAGTATGGGGCATATTACAGACAAACAGGAGGTGCATTAAAAGAGGCAAACTGCAGTCCAGCTGATGAAGATTTTGCTAATAAAAAGCTGAATTACAGCACTTTTCCAGAACAGATCCGGATGTTTTCCATGGTTTAGTGTCAATATCTTGATGAGTATGCTCCATAGTCCTTCACTACTGACTGTTCATCAGGCTCTGACACAAAAAATAAAACATTGTTCTTTTGTAATCATTCTGACTACAAAAACAGTGTGACCGAGAGAAAGGACAGTTTCACTGCCGAAGAGCAAAGGCATATGGACAACTGCACATGTGAAGTAGTTTCAACAAATACACACAATGCTGTCAAGCAACGTCAACAACACATACAGAGATGAAAGTCTGTAAAGGTCCAGGCTGTAAGGGAGCATCACGATATTCTATCATGCACATAAAAATATGCATTATAAGCTAACCGTATCTGCAGGAGATACAATGATCTCAAGTCAAAGTAACTTATTAGCCAAATTATCGTGGAAGAGACTGCACAGAAATCAGTTAGTTCAATATCGTTACAGGTAATTTAGACAAACACGGGAAATTAATGTAGATAAATTGGAAAATGCCATTTACATGCTGAACCACATTGGTATTTTCAAGTACTCCAATTAAGCCATACTAAAATACAACAAAATACACCGTTTTATCGGGCAAGTAAGCGAGCAGGAGAGGACTAGAATATTCAAAAGAGTTTGAATTGCTGTCATTCAGAACGTGAAGAAGTCTGAATTTGTTTTAGTTGGGGCTTATTTGAGCAAATTATTTTACACGTTTGTTAATACATTTCTGTCATCTCTGTAATCATTGCTTGAGCATACTGTGTTAATTGTAAGTAAATCTGAACCTGTGGATATTTTATAACCCGGGTTCCATGGGGCGTGGGCGAGCAGGAATGGTGACCAGTTACTACCATATATCTTTCTGCAAGACTAAGACAAATGTATGAACATTTTCATACAATAAAATAAAACAAGTAGGTGGTTTAGCAGGATATTTGCACCATTAGCCCCAATGTCTAAATCAGTGTGATCTAGTTTCATTGATTCTCTTGGTCTCCATTGTCTCCCAAAAGATGACACATTTCTGCTGTGTCTGAAACTACAGAATTTACGTTGTGCAAATGTAACGTCAGCCAGCACTGGTTCAGCCCCTGAGTGCCCCAAAAATTCATACAGACAGAGGACATATTCCTCCACCCTTCTGAAGTGCCCAAGAGCAAGTGTTTCAAGTGTTTCCATAGCGTTTCACAAATCAAAAACAGGCCAGAAACAACTCCTGACCAATAATTGCAGTGAAAAGCAATGTGGATACAGCTGTAGTGCCATCCTTTGGAAGACAATGTCTTGGTCCATTTATCTAATACAGAACAGTGCAGATTATCTCTGCATGCATGGCAAACCAGTGTTTGTATTGTTTACAGAGGAAGAAGAAGCAAGACAAATAAAAAGAAAAAGGCCATGTGTACAGAAAAGACTGTTTTTCTCCTTCCTATCTGACATGAAGGATGTGGATACTGTACAAATCGCAACGGGATTTGGCTTCAGTGCACTCTATTGAAGGCTATAGCAAGGCGGGCAACTTTCTGTGCAACACTGACAACACAACCTTGAAAGTTGCCACACCATCCATAGCTACTGTCACATCTCCAAGCTGCTGTCCAGCTCCAGGACGGCGCTGAGGACCACTTGCTGTAGCTGGTGCTGGAACGTTTTTACCCAATGTTCTGGTGCAGATGTTCACCTACACAGTGACAAATGAGTGCAGTAGGTGTTCATAGTCTATTAAATATCCCAGCTAGAAGAAATGCCGCACAAAAAGAGTGGCCTGGAACAGCAGAGCCTTAGTGCTACAGTAGCTATTTATCCAAACACAAAGTACTATAAAAACAATAAAATACTCTGAGTCTCTGCACACCTACGAGTCACCAGAGCTGATTAGATGACAGCATAAATTAATGATTATATTAAAACTTCTACCACACGGAGACTTTAGTTGGGAAATTTGGGAGGTTGATATTAGACATTAATATTATTTACAATGTTAAATAATTAAAATGGCTTTTCCCAGTTTATTTGCCCCACATTCCGTTAGAGGCCTCTGTGAATGGGGCCTTTCAGCAGCGTTGAAGGTTGATGATGTCACAGCATCAATGGTGGAACACGTCACAGTGCTCAAGGGTGTTTGACATCTTCTTGACGAGGGTTGATGATGTCACGACAGAGTTTCCTTCATGGGTCCTCTGTTGTCTTTCCATCCAGCAGTTCCATCAGTGCCCCTACAGCTCCAAAGTATCCCTGAAGCACAAACATGCACAAATACGTCTCACTTGCAATTCACACTTCACACAATTTCAATTCAGTCCATTTACAGGTGAGCAATGTGCCGATTTGTGGTTCAATTTCCTTTAGTCAGTTATTAACGTCTCCCACAAGAATTGTGAACTTGAGTAATGTTCCTGTGCATTATATTCATCCAGAGCTCACCTCGTGCTCCAGGAAGAGGGCTCGTAGTTGTCCTTTGGACCAGTAGTCCATGGCATAGGCTAGCAGTTTGGTTGATAGTGTGTTGATACGAAGAAAGTTTCCAACAAACACTACACGTTCAATTTTCTGATATGAGGACAGACAAAAAAGACAGTGACACAAACATATTAAGTCCCATTATGTGGTAACAGCAACAATCAATCTATTATCAGTCCCTTCATATAAAATGTACATATTAGTCTGGCACAATACAGCGCCTGGCGCTTTAGGGTGTGTCTAAGTCCATTCTGTTACTCAGACAGTGAAGAGCGGGGTGCAAACGGGTAGTATTTAGGCTCCTAATTGATCATGGGCCTGTTTTGGGCATCAGAGATGAGCGCAGGTGCATTTCCTATACACACAATGTGGGCACTGTGTTGGTTGTATGCTAGCAATGACACTTGCTCTCACACCATGCACAACTTGGCGCAGGTTGTGAGCTATGGATGGGGTTGTCAACTAATTACACTGTGAACAATGTGCTGTTTGAATCTGTTATCGTGAATTAATGATAACAGGTAATGAGACAAAAGCAGTTTTTCATTCATTTTTTTAACTTAAGACACCACAATCAGTGGGTGCAATGCAGCCTCTCTTCCCCACCACACGGTGGCACTGGGGAGCTGGTGAACAGGCTGACACTAACTAAAAACACCAGTGTGGTTAAGCCCATATACCATATTCTGTACATAAAACTGAAGAGAAATCATCCTCACTAACCCAGTCCAACTCATGACTAGTGATGCAAATTATAACAAAATCCATGTAACTGCTGATAACAAATAAAAATATGTTTTCACGCAGTAAAGTGTTGTTTTTATCTATTGTTCATATATCTCAGTTTCTCTACTGCTGAGTACGTATGATGGATCACTGAAAAAGACTTTTAGGGGCTTTTCATCCTCGAAACATAAACCAAAATCTGCCAGATCCCTGAATATTTCTTTTATCCTTTATGTATAAATATATCAGTGATGCAATCCAATAATGTACATTTGTAGTAACCTTGTTTTGGCATGCATGTTGGCATACTGTACATGCATGTGCAGAGTGTGTGCATCTGGTGCAGCTCTGTGCGTAGTGATAGCCCTGTACAATGCTGCTTGATCGCCATGTCACAAGGCAACACTGTAAAGAAGCTCACAGCACACAGAAAGATTCCAGGGTTCTTTTAATTGCAGTATTGTCCACAATTCCAGACACTGAAAGCTCTTATGCTGAATTAAAACTGGCCTAAAAGCAAATTTACTTTGTATCTTTTTGTTGTATTCGTCTACCATTGATATATTTGGGTAAAAATTAAGACCAAACACCTGAGTGAGTTTGTGTAATTTGCACGTTTGCAAATACATCTATTTTTCAAAATATATGATTTCATTAGATGTATGTGTGTGTGTGTGTGTGTGTGTGTACCTCGTTGACAGCACACATACGTGCGATGGATCCAATGTTATTAGTGATGGTAACCAGTGTGGCTCTGGCCAGGTCCTCTTTACTGATGCTGTCTCTCTTCTCTTTGCTCATCATGTGACCAAAACTACAAAACAACCCATCAAATCTGTTATTTCACATATAAACATGGACAACACAGACACATGCACACACCAGGGGAAGTGTTAAATTTGTAATTTAATCAAATTCAATCAAATATGTAAAACAACACAACAGCACCTTGTCATACCTTGTGCAAATGTAACAATCACCTCAGGAGGTGACAAAAAAGCATGCAATAACAAGTGATTAAAATCTGATGACTTGAGAAAAACTGCTGCTTTAGTTGCTTTATGACCCACCCTTTGAACAGAGCCACATGCTGTACAGAGACGGTATGCATGCTGTACACGTAGGTAAATATGGCTTGTGCAGCTCAAAATTGTGTAACGTTCATGGACTAGCTCTTCTTGTTTTTCTGGTGTGTAAGTGTGTGTACCACTTCTTTCTTATTACATAACATTACATAAGGCAGCATTCCGTTTAGCTTTGTAGGTAATAGGGTCCTGACAGTGTACATCCTAGCTCACCGGAACACCGACACACCGGCATGGGCTACAGTCAGTGTTAATGCTATTAATTATGCTTAAAGATTTCCACACTTTCTCAAAACTAGCAGTTATTTGTTCTGGTTGTTTTTGGTGCTGGTGGAGTTAACATCTGTCCAAAGATCGAATGTGAGAAAAATCTGTTAATGACTGTGACAGCATGAGACTGGAGTGGGTGAATGCATATTCAGCCATATTAGTTTGTTTTGGTTAATTCATGCTCTTCTCTTACAAAATTGACTTATTATTATTTTTGTTGAATAAACAGTAATTATCTTGCATTTCTGAGGAATCAAGTTTAGTTTTCCATTAAATCAGTTTAACTCATAAACTTTGATTGGAGCAATGTAGACTGGGGAGATGCATCTTTTGCCACACTCTTACACACACCTGGATGCGACAGCAGACCCCTGCAGACCAAAGCGCTCGTAGTCTCCACCGTAAATGTCTTTCACCAGTTTGTCCACGTTGGTAGAGTCACCCTTGCTGGCCATTTCCAAAGCTTCCTCAAACGTCTCACAGCCTGTTAATAGGCAGCAAAGACCAAGGAATGTACCACCTCCCAGACTGATGGGAGGAGACAAGAAGAGGAAAAAGGAAGAAAGAAGAGTGGACAATAGGGCAAGAGAAAGTAATAGAGGGAGAATGATGATGTGTGAAAAGACAGAAAAAGATTTAGATCAATACGAGGATAATATTTAGGACTTAAGATTATAACAAATGACTGGTTACCCTGGTTGGCTGATTACTGTGTATGCTGTGTCTTAAGTTAGTGAGGTACAGAAATTACACGAAATAACTCTTCCTGGTATACATTCAGGACCTACTGAAGGGTTTAAATGTATCCACCACCTACTCATTTGGCACCCTTTTGCCAAAATTCAATGAGATCCTTCTCTAGCGAAATCTCCAGGTTATATTTACGTATCTGACTAAAAATGGCAAACATATTCTTTTGCACTTTCTCTCTCACTCTCTCTGTCGGTGTGTAAATAGATTAAGGCCATTGTCCTCACCTGGTCCCAGTCACCCGTTTGTAGTTGTCCTGTGAGTACACGGCCAGTATAGAGACCCCAGAGCCGATGTTGACCAACAGCATGGGGAAGGGGTTGTCTAGGCTGCAGGGCCTCTTTACACAGCTCTGGGTGTCTGATGGATTTTGGAAGTAGTAGCACTCCGGGTGCCCGTTGAAGCCCACTCGGTCGACAAACAGCAGGCCACGGATCAGGCAGTCCAGCTCGTCCAGTTTAAGCAGCTCCAGATCTGCCATCTGCAGCACAGACAAAGAAGGGTTAGCATACATAGGTAACACTAATTCTGAGGTGGTATGTATTTTCTACACCAAATGTAGACAAAATAAATGATAAATGTATTTGGTGGAAGCATGCAGTATAGCTTTAAGGACATAAAACTATTTTTCAAACATTTTATCATGTTTAAAAAAACTCTTGCTCAAATTCAGTTCAGGTTGTAGTACCCAGACAGAGTTCATTAACTTTACTGAACTGGTCATAAGGTCAATGAACTCCATGAGAGGTCCACGGGCACATGCAGATGTATGAGCCCTCAACCTTCTGAGATTTTGTAACACTAATCATGCACTTTCTTATCATACGGAGTTATTTTCATTGGTTCATTTCAGAGTTACCAATTTGACAAAACTTGATCGTTTCACTTCTTTACTACAAAGCAACAGCAGCATCAGAATTCTAGATAAGGAATTTTAAAAATGGTCAATGTTGTGATATCAGGACAAAAGCTGACAGTCATGCATGAACATAGTTTCCCTTCCTGCCCATAAGCTCACACATTCTCCAGTCACTCACAGTAAGAAAGTCATTCTCAAACTTGTACGCCCCACCGCCTGTGGCACAAAGTGTTGTGTGCAGGCTGGAGAAGTTTTTGTCTCGTCCCATCTGGATGAAGCGGTGCATGGCCTGTGTTGGGAAGCGGATGAAGTGCAGGTTTCCCGTTCTGCCGCACATGGTCAGGTTCCTCAGTTCCAAGTGAACATCACGGACTCCCGTTTTACCTGAGTGAGTGAGGGGAATTTTTTGGTGCAACACAGATCTATGCAAAGATAACATTTAGGATTTAAGATTACAACAAAGGACTAGTTACCCTCGTTAGCTGACTACTGTGTAAGCTGTGTTTGAAGTTAGTGAGACCACACCTACAAATGTCTTCATATTTTAATATATCACGGTTTATCCCTGTTAATGGCTATGTTTCTGATTTTGATGTTACTAAATATGACTGTGTATTGATACACATACCATAAGCCACATTGGACGTGAGGTAGCGGCGAATGGACTTGAGGTTCTCTACTTCCTCCTGTTCTTCTTCAGCAGTTATGTCGACTGGCTCAAAGTACACCAGCTTGACCAAGGTGCCACCAATATCCATTCCAAACCAGGGAAAGGCTGCAGTGAATGAGAGGGAGTTATTATTTACTGATTCACCTTTAAAAACACTTCCTAATACCCATGACCACTAGCTAAGGATAAACATTGTTACAGCTGCGTTAGTTGGTTTTTTTTTACATCGGCAACATGTATTGCTTTCTGAAGAGTTTTACTCATGTCAGGATGTAACAACTGTATTCATTCAGGATCTAAAAACTCCAAGATGAAACCCAGACTATTTCATTTAGGATTAAGAGCTCCTGATTGCAGCTTTGCATCTAGGGGAACCATTATATATATACTGTATATCTGGGAACAGAAATAGGATACGAAAGGTAGGTCAGGTAACTGGTCTGGCTGGAACATTGAGTTCAGGACAAAGCACTGGCTAGGTAGAAAAAAGCAACACTGCCACAGAGCCATGGTTGTCATAGAAACAACACACACTCTCATCTTTGTATCTTGCTCTGTCTGTAACAGCCATGCACATTCATACACACACAAAAACTGGATCTCCTATTTTCTTTCACTCTCTTTTCCCCTCCATCACAATCCTCAACATTGAAGATTCCATCTTTTCTTTCCTATCTCACTCTGTCAAGCTCACCTTCCTTTCTTCTTTCTTTATCCATTTATTGCTCCCTTCTCTAGCTTGCTCCTCCTTTCTTGTTACTTCTTCATTATAGTTCACTTATCTTCCTCCATTTCTTGCTCATGTGCTCATTGTTTTATGCTCCTTCTCTTTTATTGCTTACATTTTCATTCCCCCCTCCCTTTTTCACTACCTACCAATACAGTCTTCCTGGTTGAATCTTGTCTTTCCATGTCTCTGTCTTTCTCAATATTTTCCCAGACTGTTAATTTGATTCTCTTCAAGTAAGGTTTCTTGGAAAGGATTATAAAGAACTGATACATGTGTTCCATACGTCAATCAGCGTCTCAATGTGTCCGTCCAATTCAATGTGTTATTACCATATCAATTAACTCCATCATATAATCCACTAGAAAGTCAGGTTGAACATTTTGCTAGCATTCTCTGAGGAGAAATGGAATTAAGTGTATAGTTATGACTGCGGCACAGGCATAGTGTTGGTGTTAAGGCTCACTAACTGTGTGACAACATGTTCATGATTTAAAATCCATTTCAATTAAAGTGTCCATTCAATTGTCTTAGTACAACGTGCCTGAAAAAAACAGGAGGATGAAGCAAATTCCAGAGTTCATTGCCAAAGTGATAAGGAATGACAATAACAGAAAACAGGCCATCCAAGACATATGAGCTGTGAAACATAGTAAAACATTCACAGTCAGTGTGGTGATCATGTAACATCGGGGTCTTGGGTATGTGAGGATCTTCTTCACTTGCATCACCAGATATTCAAGTTCAAATTAAATACTGACAACATGCTTGTCAACATTGTACATAGTTGAGATGGGGAAAACAGGAAATGCTTTTGAGATGATGAGACACATTCAGTGTCTTTTTTCACAAATGAGTGTTTCGATAATTTAGAACAACAACCTTGTGCTGTTCTACACACAACATTGTGATGGCAACATATGCAGTTGTGAAAAGCAGCACTGTTCAACAAAACAATGTGATGAGCATATTTACTTGGTGAATGCCAGCTGTCAAGCCCACTGAGATTCCAACATACCACAACCATTCTAACCTAGCATTTCATATCAAACTTCAAATAATCCTAATCCTACACTGGATGGCAGAGTGGCAGAAGCTGTTAGCATTGTTGCCAGAAGGTCTGAAGGTTGAAATCCCATGCTAGGCCCAGTCGTTGCTTCTACTACTCATGGTAAATTTGGGCAAATTTCAATTTGCAAATAAAAAAATGTGCAATGGAAACATACATGAAGATGTCACGGTAAACCTAACCTATGGCCTCACATTACAGGACAGAAATTTGGTCAATAACAAAGACAGATGATACAATCATAATAAATACGCCTAGAGTCACTACATTGCGAAATCCCAACTCCGTGTTTACGTCTTAAAATTGCTGATGTTATTTACATATCAGTTAACAGAAACACTTTGCATTTGGACTTTGCACAACATCGGCAATTAAAATACAGCTAGCGATAATGATAAAGGAATAAAACTGGCTGTAAAATTCTGCAAATGACCTTTCCTGTCTATGCTTTGAACCATGCTTTGACATAAGAATCATAGACGTCAAAGGCCACAATTTAACAATGAACAGCTGTTGTGTTAAGTATTTCAGTCTGTCTTTGAGGCAAAGTACGAGATTAGAGATTAGATTTAAGATTAGAGCCATCATCACACAACTACTGCTTCTAGGTCAGGGGCAAACCTCATGCACACAACACCGTAGTGCATAATCATATCCTCTGTGTGTAAATTTTAATGGCCACTGAAAACATAACATGGTGAATTCCTAAAAATCTGCAGCTGTTTAAGCAAACAGGTCCTCAAACAGGAAGCCAGACGATGTGGTAAATTACAGTCTTCTTGACCTTACTTGATCTGTAGCAACCTTCAATTATGCATTTACTATACTATCCTAGATACCACTGCTTGACATAAAAAAGTGAGTCTAGTCTATAAGCCTGGATTATTCTTATGGACTGAAGTGCTTAAACCTTGGAACCACAACTACAAGGTCGATTCTCTTGTAAAATGTACAACCTCATGCAACAGCCCTGCAACAACCGAAGAGCAGAAGAAGAGAGCAGGAATTTCAATTCTTGACTAAAAAGTAATTCTTCCCAGACAGCAACACATTAAAACTATGGCTGTAACAATTTATTGATTATAATCAACCCCTTGATTTAAAAGTTACACATAACAGATAAAGTAACAAAGGCAGAGACCAAAAGATAACTTATTTACAATGACAAACACGGCTCTGTTTAGAAATGTAGTTCTTGCAGTATTTTTTTTTTTTTAATAATGAACTGGTCTCATTCAAGATGCATTCATCACATTCATAACCTTTCTGCAATACAAGATAACAGCTAGTGAAAGCCTCTCAAAGTGACAATCCATCATTTACTGGTCCATGCCTTACATTATTATTGGTTGAAATTGGGAATTTGTAATAATGTAATAATTTCACTTTCTTGTCTCTCTTATAACAGGAAATATACAACAATTTACATGTACTAATATTAATAAGTTGATTAATAATCAAAATAATCCGTTGAATAATTTTCAAAGTAAAGCTGTGACAACTTTAAAACTAACACACCAAATGCCAAAACCACATATCTGAAATCAATTTCCAGCCTTTTTTCTCCTGCTGATGATATCTAAGAGAGAAAACAGAAAAGACAGAAGTCAGCAGAGTGACCTTTCACTCCAATCAACCTGGATGGCTTGACTGTTTTAACAGAAAACATTCTATTATTTTCACCTTTGTAACAGTGCCTTTTATTATATTGCCACACAATTTCATACATTTGGATGATTTTTTACCAACTTCGGTTTGTGCAGTTCAACGCTATGCAAAGATGTATATAGATAATGCATTTATGTCCTGAGTTGGTATGGAATTCCTTTACTGGAATCCAGTAAAGGTATTTTTGGACAGAATCACTTCTGAGTGACATTAAATTGAGTTCACTGAATTTTGTTCCCACTGGGTGAAGGGTTGCCCACTGTCCACATCTGTCAGACTTAAATACATGCTTGGACGAGGGTCATATTTATACTGGCACTGTACAAATACAAAAACTTGCAACTGCCACCTGTGTGGGACTTAGGTGATGCTGACTAAGCAGTATAATGTGGTTTTGACATATTCAATGGATGTAAAGATCCAGAAAATGATGAACTTCTGCAAAATAAATTACACTTGCATTCCAGCATCCTTTTGAATCATCTGATTTAGGATTTAAGGTAAAGAGCATAAAAGTCTGGCTTTGTATTAATAATATACATGAAATTTGTGTTACTGTAGCTACCTCAGTGACCGCTGCAGGGTTAACTTTAGCATTGGTCACCTTTCACCTTTTAAATCCAGGTTGATTTTTGACCACAGTCCCCTCTCACCTACTGACCTACTTTGTAAACAAGTGGTTTGAAGTGTCTGCTTTACGGTGAAGCTGATTTACCTGCAATCAAAATCGGAGTCAAGCTGAGGACCTGCACTGAGGTTTTCGCTACTTGCACAGTGCATTTAACAACCTGAATTTATGCTTTTGATTTTAAAAGCTTTGTGCAAGAGTGAAATTTCCTGCTTGGTCAGCTGCAGCTTCTTACTGTTATATCAGCCCATCAAAGTTAAAGATTATCAGAAACAGATATACAGTTTAGTAAACACTGATACTAACTCAGAAGTCTGAGAGGCTGAGCAGTGAACACGACCTCCTACCCAATAAGATAAAATATGATAAAAAAAATAAATCATTATATTTGTAGATACACTGTATATTCCAATATCTGTAATGTATAAGTTTAACACACATACAACAGGAAGCATTTGGCAATCCAAACATGACTTTTGGCCATGACACTGACCTTGACCTAATATCTCATAAGTCTATAAGGAAGCAGAAGAGCAAAGTAGCCACCAAATGTTTACAGGAAACATGGACAGTTATTAGCATGTGATGGCTTTAAATCCACAGTATTCACTGAACCCCAAACTATAAACGTGTCCTACTGTTGTCCAGCCAAAAAAGGTCAATAACACTGGTGCTGTGCTAAATTTTCACTCAGTGAAAGATGCTTTTTCCTGGTGATGTGACGTTTTATTGCGTTTTTGTTTCACATTAAAACAAACTCACTCTCAAAGTAGTGACATTGTTAATTCATTGTTAATTAATAGGCTGAAATTTCCTTATGGAATCAACAGGTAATGTCAAATAAGTGTGGTTAGGCAAATATTGATGCACATAGGCTACATTCATACTTCTAAGAAGGACGTGCAAATGCAAATTAAATTTCCCTTCTGTTAATAAAGTACACTGAATTTCCCTTTTGTGGTTAAAGTGCAAGCTGCCATCATTAAAAGTGCACTATGTAATTTCAGGGGAGTGGGAGTTGTTGTTGCATACGATAGTTTTCTGCATGCGTATAAACTCCAGCTTTTCCACAATAAATTGGTTGCTTGTTGAAATAAATTGATCGTGCTGCTGCCTTTAGTTGCTTGCTTGATTGCCAAACTTTGCAGTGGACTGTGGTTTGTTCGAGATCTGACTCCGCAAAACCAAACCAGTACCAAACGACTGACAAGACTGTTTTTTGGGAGCGTACTTAACGCATAGCGTCTGTCTGTCTCTAAGAGAGACGTTTTTATTATTGTGTTACACAGCTAAAGGTTGGCAGAGTTTTAAATTATGAAATATTTACAGGATCAATTGAATAAAAATTCAATTAAAGCAACCATCAACTGTATTGGTGTAGGTATGTCTCAAAAATAATCAATATTTTTCTTCTGAAACAAAAAAAGGCTTTGACAAAAAGCACTGTTAAGGACAGAGCAGTGATGTTAATGAAGCGGAATGATCTCCAGCTCTAGTTGCTGGGCAATGCTGAAAAATCAGGTTGCTCATCACTCAAGCCAAACTCCATAAATTTCACCCTGTGCCTGGAAAAATCCTCAAGTTATCATTTATATTGTGTTTATATTTAAAAGGTATAAGCACACACACACACACACACACACAGCCAAAGGTAAGCGTGACAGGGAGCATGGTGAGATGTGAGGAATGGTCAGCTGCCAGGTAGGCAAAAGGTCTCCAACCACACTTAACCAATGAACTCTAAGTTCACTTCTATTCACATGCACAGACTGCATGTTTGTACATGTACTTTGTGTGTGTGTGTGTGTGCGTGCGTGCGTGTATGATAAGACCTCACAAATCTGTATTTTTTTTTTTTTACTCCAACATGACCTCTGCAATTAGCAGCGACCCTTCGTATGTACTTTTCTGCCGCTTCACCTTTACTCTCGGGTTTCACAGTGATGTGTATGTTTCTACAACGTGCAGACAGCACAGAACAACACGGGTGCAAGACAGGACAAGAAAACAGCGACAAGAACACCTCATTGGCATAGATAGAATAGTATACATGCATCACCAAGCAAAATGTGACGAGAAGTTTTTGTCTTCTGCTACTCTCCTGCAGGTGTATTATTATATTGGTCCTCCCAATTCTGTGCTCTTTTATGCCATTAAAATGAATGAGTGAATCTCTTATGACAATGTTACAAATATCAGTTCTATTCCTGCTGCTAGTAGTAATAATATTTCTGCCACTACTATAATGACTGTCTATTGGTGGAACAAATGGTAAGCAAACTGCCTCTAGTATTCTGGTGCTGATGCCACTTCTGCTAGAGCTACTACAGCTACAACTAGCGTGACGACAATTACTACTAGTCATTTTGCCACCATACAAGGATATAGCTGCTACACCAAGATGCTTTATCTCTCTGTACACTTATCACAGCCACTTCAGCATCATATGTTACATCTCAATCTACAAATCTAAACAGTTACCAGATCTCTGAGCTTTGGATGATGAAAATTGGAAGTTTGTCATCGTCGACTTTTTTGACATGAACCTGTTTTTTTCAGTTGTTTCAAGTCAAATGGTGGAGGAAAGTGCTTTGCGGGATGCCAGAGATTCTGTGGAATACATTTATTGTTTTGGGTGTAGCCAATCTCAACCTGAAAGCTCGACGCTGGGAATAACTTGAAAATCATTCAAATAATTTAAATCTTAAAGATGAATATCCAGCAGACAGCAATCTATTTATTGACAGCTTTACAGTCTATAAACCTTTTTTCCAAGACAAATTTACATTAACTATTGTATTTAAAAATTATGTCTTATGCCACTGATGACTGGGGAACTTTTGGTGTCTTATATCAAGATAAAAGAACAAATCTATTTGATAATTTATGCTATGGATGTTTACAAATCCTGATACACATTGGACTGGATTACATCAAGTAACATCAGATTGAAGAGAAGTGACCTGAGAAGACCTGATGAGTTTTTACAACAAAACAACTTGAGGTTAAGGGAGGGACTTTTGGGGTGTGCCATAAGACTGAACAATTTCTCTTCACTTTATTTACATACCAGTGATACACATACACCCTAGAACACCACACCCTCCCTGAAACCTATTAGCACGCCGTCTTCGGAAATCATGGGCAGCCAATGGTATAACATTTTAATTGACCTGAAGTAGACCCTTTTTCCACAAACCTATAATCTTTTTATGCAAGTTATCCTGTTAGTAATTCCACACACAAACAAGCTGCTCCCATTAAAATGTGTCATGTGGAAACATGGAATTTCACTAACTTTTCCATTAATCTCAATACTTGGTCTGGACCACAATCTGGATGTTGTATCTCCATAGTCAAAGCCCAGTCTGAGCTGTCACTAAAAAGGTGGTATCTGAGGTTTTAGGTCATATTATCTTGTCATGTATGACACAACATGACATTTCCTGTACCTCAGCCACAACACTGATTCATAATGCATTGCTCCATTCCAATTAATGTGACTTGTGCATTGTGGGATCGCTTCTAAAGTTCAGGCAAGAACAACCATTGTTCCTCCAGCCAAAACGAGCAGTTTTGATCGAATGCAGCAGAAATGATAACACAGTATCACATACTGTGTTATCACAGTGTTTTAATACTAACGGTCACCACCAGTTACCAGCCATACTTCTGGCACTGACCCAAGAAATGCTTATGTGTACATGTTAAAAGTGAAAAATGTGAGACTGAAAATATGCTTCTGCTCTGATGCAAATGTCTGGGAGATAGAGATCAACCATATACAGAGCTAGTGTTCCGTACGCAGAAAGTAAGCCATCACAAATCCCAAGTGTAGAAAAACAAAGGACAACAATGAGAAGCCACATCTCTGCAGGGAATTCACCCCAGTTACAGCCTGGGATGGGGAGATGCTCAGAGGGTTATTCGGGTTTATCAGCATGGTTGGCTTGCTCCCAAGAACAGTTTCATCATAAAGCACAAGAGCTCTGAGAGAACATTTCAAAATGTACTAGGACCGGCTGGTTTCCATACAATGGTTTTCCAAGTCATTTTTCTATTTGTATGTGACCATTTTCTTAACAGCATGATCCGTTAGTTCCAGGTTATTGTCACAATTATATTATCATTGTACTATTGTCATCAAAGCCAATACCCCTCATTGCATTGGGTGTGTCTCTCTTATCCAGTTGGATATTTATTTGTTCAAAGAATAAACTTCTGATAAGCGAACTCTTCATCTCCTGTTACATTGGAAAGAGACTGCCAATGCTGAAATGCCATATCCAGCACAAATTAATTTCCACAACATGCAAGTTCTAAGTTCTGCACAACTTAAGTCACAAGAGAAAACCTCCTTTTCTAAGTCTTACGGAATCATTCATTTATTCCCCTAACACAATTACAAATGGATGTGAGGAATGCTGACTGGCTGAGTAACAAACAGCAGCTAAACATGAAAAAATGTAACAAAACTCCTCTACTTTACTATAACATTTACAGAGAATAAGAAAATGTTTCGCCGTGAAATGCACAATCAGCCTGTCACATCCGAAAGAATCTGACCAAACAGCAAACACAGTGCCATGAGGAAGTTGAATTCCTTAATACTATTCCAGAGAGAGGAATGCAACTGCCTGCAAAAGCCTGAATTCAACGTTTGTTTACAAAGTGAAGTTAAAGCCTACATTCCTCTGTATATAGACTGGTGTTAATCTTTTGTTTCTCTTCATCTTAATCATATCATTCATTATATAAAGGATAGACATGTAAATGACTAAAGAACATTTCTATTGTTGTTTGATGCCTTCTCATTACAATAAAACATTGATAAGCACACACTTACCAGGTTTCTTTTCACTTATAAGCTTCATAATGATGTCAAAATTTCAAATCACAGGTGCATTCAAAAGAAACAAAAAAACCTCTCAATAACAATAAAAACGCTTGCCAGTGACAGGATTACAAAGCTCAGGTTAATGTGGTATCTGTTGAAAAAAATCTTTCAGAGCCAGGCGAGAATTATACTTATTTTTCATTCTTCGCTAAAACTGCTAGTTTTCCAGGATGAGCTTCTCACCATCCCAAATAGGCAGTAAATAAGGGGGCGGGGTTCACGTCCTTTCACCCTGCCCCCTGGAGACAAGACTAGAGTTTTGATTGGCTGAGGAACGCCAAGCCCACTTATCAGGAGCTTTTTCCACCACCGGGTATTGGCCAATCACACCACATTAAGTGACACCGAAGGATCCATAAAAACAAAGGGGGTCTCCCTGACGACGGCAGGCTTGTAGGTTGAAGAAATCAACTCGAGAGGTCAAACACATTGTCTAATCATTAAATGACAACTGTCAGGGGAAGTAAAAATTAGTCTGAGACATTTACTGGGTGACAATGGTTGTCGCAACATTCTCGTTGCACACGCTATGATTCTGCAAAGCAAGCACCCTCGATTAATCAATATTAATCAGGAAAAGTCTATTAGATAGAAATCACTTAATTTCATTTAAATGACGCAAACACCCATTTCCACCATCCTCAAGTCTGATTCTATGCAGCCGTGACTGTGCCAACGCCATCAAACTGGTATTCATCCCCAAACTGTTGTGACACTTACGGGGTCTGTTCCGTCTGACTGACTCCGTCCTCCTCCGTATCCTGCACCTTTTCGCCGGCGATCCGTTACATTCCACATCATCGCCGCGGTGTAAGTGATGCATGTTTTCCAACGTGCTGCTGCTGTTGGGTCCGGTGCTGCAGCCTCCGTTGGTGGCCACAACGACGTGAAACCCCCTCTGGCTCTGACCGTTGTTGACATGAAAGGGGACTGACGCTCCTTTCTTGTCCATCATTGACTTGGCTTTATCTATGGCAGCTGCAAGCCTAGCCCGGATTTTTTTTTAGCCTAGCATCTGTAGAAAAAAAAGGAAAAGCCCGACCGCTAGCGACGAGACACCGGACTACTAGCTAACGCACTATAGCCTGCTAGCCGACGTTAGCTCGCTGCTAGCTATGGAGGCGAATATATACGCTAACCGCTTCCGCAAATTAGCCGACTGTGCACGTAGAAATACCGCTTTGAAACACAACGTGCATTTTTGTTATGAAGGCGTATAATATCCAATGAGCGGTACCGCACAAATCGCTAAAATACTGTGTTTTCTTTGCGGTCACTCGCGGTCATTTCCCCCCTTTGAAACCCTGGCTGGCGCAGCAGCAGTCGCGTGTGTGTGTGTGTGTGTGTGTGTGTGTGTGTGTGTGTGTGAGAGTGTGTGTATGCGCTACGTCATCCAAACCCCTCTTGACAACCGGGACTGAACCGGTTCACCTCCTCTAACCGGTTCACTTATCTTTTCACTGGTACACGGAGTAGTAGACGATTTACAAAGGGACAAGTACTGTATTGTACAAGTGCAATCGAGGCCGGTCTTTCTCACGGAGTATCACAAACACACACCCACGAAAACAAATTGCTGTGTGGAATGTGGAGCACGCATGGTGAATAGATAATAAACAACGACGAACATTACACGACATTTACTCGTATTTACTAATGTAATATTAAACCAATACACAGTACTGTGCAAAAGTCTTGGGCCACCATTAGCATTGTTGTTTTAGCAAAGTTTTAATGACATTCCATACTTATTTTTCGGTCGATTTATTAAGATAAGCGAGAAAGTACAGGAAATACGTCAATAAAATTGAAAAAATCCCACAATTTCGACCAAAATGGCTTCGACAGGCAAAAGTTGGTATCTAGAGTGACCTCCCTTTATCTGTCCAGGTGAAGGGTCAACTTGGGCATACCAATGAAGCTGCCAGACGCTGAGCCAGGTCCTTGCCGGACTTACTGGACTCTCAAAGAAGAAACTCTGAGATACTTCTCATCAAATATTGATAAGTCTCTTGGACTGCCACTCCTTGTTTTGTCCTTGACCTTGGTTGTTGATTTGCCCTTGAGAGTGCCCTTGCTGATGCAAAATTATGATTTTATGTCTGTCAGATTATGTGACATTTGGCATTTTGAATGGAATGTGATTGAAAATTGGTCTTATACATATTAGCAAGCTTCCAATGAGTTTAACTAATGCAACATGTGTATGTAAAGCTTAAGCATGTCTAGCACAAACCTGGTGTAATAGACCTTTTTCACAGAAGTCATTCGGACATTAAATAGAGATGAAAGTAGGACAAATACAGGTGTTGGCAATGACATTGATTCGGGTTCCATTCCATTTAGGTTTAAGAGAGCCAGGTTCCTGCTATTGCTCAAGTGTAAAGGAAGGTCACACTAAATACTTGACACTTCAGCCTATAGAAGCTGTTCCTTTCTGATTTTTAAAACTGCATACACATTTCCTGTATTTGCTGGTTGTATTGTAGTAAAGACACTGAGAAATAATTATATATGGTCATTATTGCATTGCTAAAACAACAAATCGAGTGGTGGCCCAAGACGTTTGCACAGTACTGTTTATCAATAAATAACCATGTTAAATTTGACAGATTAAAATCCTAAATCAAGGGGGTTTTCAGGCAGTATAGCATTTATTTTGTGTTTTGTCGCCATCTAGTGGACGTCAACTGGAACCGACTGAGTCGTCGTGACAGGAAGATTACTATTACTTTATTGTCATTACTATCTATCAAAATGAGGAATTTAAAATTTTATTTTATTATTTTTAATTATTAAATGTCACAATCTCATATATCAAGAGGGGCCCACCTTCAAAGGATTTACTTTAGACGGTTGGAGATACAAGACTGCATTGATCCAAGACGTGTTGACTGTTGACTCCTTTGTAATGTGGGAGGGAAAATGATACATCAAAACCGGGTGTAATCGTAACCAAGACACATCATGTCACCTCCTCCTGTGATCACAGTGGCTGCATTGTCCTTTTATTCATTTTTACCAAGGCAGTTGAGTTCCATCCCAGCTGTAAGCCTTGCCTGTCTTTTCTACATTAAGAGTGTCTATGATGCTCATCAAACAGTTAACAGAATGTTCTGTAGTGAAGAGCTTGTCCTTTGGTACGTTTCTATGGTATGGCCGAGAGAGGTCCGTGTCAACCGTTCCAGGGTGTAAGGACACACACACCACCTAGTAAAAATAAAATATGGGAATGAATTAGCGGCTTCCTTTATACATGGCTCATAACTTAGGATCACAAATATACATGGAAGGTGCAAATATCGTTTCAGCATTCTTATGTGTGACTCCATGTGAAATTTTGACCGATGGTATCCATTAAATTTCATGACCTTGAACCCTGTCCAGTTTAGTCCAGTCTTTTAACTTTTAGTGAAAAGTATGCGTCGGATGGAAAACAAAACAAGGAAAACACAAGAATCTAATAGTCATTTGAAATGTTGGAGCCAAACCTACCTTGGGACGGCTGCGACCCAGCTCTATGGAAAGATTCCTGGTCGCCATGTTTAGAGCAGCTTTAGACATTCTGTAGCTGTACCAACCACCAAGACCTGAGAATGCAGGTAGACAGGATGTTAGTTATTTTGTGATTTATTGTTGCATAGTTTCTATTTGCTGAAAATAGTGCATAATAGCCCTAGCGCATAAGAATTTCCAGTTAATCCTGATTGGGAAACTGATATTTTTTCTTGCGTTTTAGTTTTGAGTTTAGAGCACAAAAGCTACACAACAGATAAATGAATAATAAAAAAAAATTACTGACTGAACATATTCAGTTCATCTACCATAACGTGAGATCCTTCGCTACACTTGGCATACAGGCAAATGTTTGGTACCCACTGTGCCTACCATTGTCACCGATGGACCCCACTTTAGCTGTAATGTTGACGAGGATGCCGCTGTGCTGCTTGGCTTTCTCTGGTGGTTGATTACCAAAATTTCCTCCACCCTTCTGAAGCAGAGGAGCAAAATTCTTGGCCATGACCAGTGGTCCCACTGTGTTGGTGGTTAAGGTAGAAATAATACCCTGAAGAGAGAAAAACACAGATCAATACAGATGAGCAGTTAGTTCAATCATAAATATGCGGTATGGACATTTGGACAAATTAGCTTCTCATTAATGAAACATTATAGATATGTGAGATATTATATTATTACAAATAACATATTCTTCACTGTTCACGTCCAGAAAAAAAATCCACAGTGTTTTGCGGACATCCACAAGTACCTCTGCGTTGTCCCTGGATACCAGAATGGACACCACTGGGGCAGATCACAGACAGTACATCACATATTAAAATAAAGCATTTCTATTATTTTTTGAAAAATTCTATTTATAATTTAACTTATTGTCATATTTGATAATAAACATTATGACAAAAAGATACACGTTGAGGTGAGTGCTGGTATGTTATTGATAGACCGATAATTAACGTATTAGCAAATATAAATATTTCAGTATTATTCAAAAAGTATTAATCATCATCATTATTACTATCATTATTGTTAATATGTACTAGTATTAGTGTAGATGTACTTGATTGCTGTCCCCTGGGCTTCACCTGAGCAGAGACGTCCCTCAGGCTGGTCTCTCCTTTACCGGAGGGGTGAAGCATCGCTGCGCAGTTGATCATCAGATCCAGTCTGCCGAAGTTCTCTTTCACCCGCTCCGCCACTCGACGGATGTCTTCCTCCCGGTCCACGTCCAGCCGCAGGACCGTCAGCCTGCCGGGGTGCTGAGCGCTCAGCTGCCGGAGTTCAGCCGCTCCGTCCGGGTTGCGGCATGTCGCTATAACGGCCCCAGCATGATTGTTTGTCAAGATATGTCTGCAAAACTGAAGTCCGAGTCCTCTGCTGGACCCCTGGATCAGCGCCACGGAGGCGACCATGTCCCATAGGCTGGTCCAGTGGTTCCTCGACCACGTGTCCCCGAAGGTCTATTTGATAACAAGTTACCCCTCGCAGGAACCGGAAATCGGTTCGTCCGCCATATTTAAGGACGTTAGGACAGAAGCTGTCGCTGTGATTGGACGGATCTGCTACAGCTGATCTGACCCCATGATCACAACAACAAAACGTGCGATCGGTCAAATAGCAGCTCAGGTCAACATCAATTCCTTTACCCAGATTTTACCTCGTTTTTGTCATCATCTGGTTAAAATGACCGAATGTAGGCCTGAATGATAAAAGGCCCATTAAACAATTCATTAATTCAAATAGTGAATAAATGCTGAACCAGTCATACAGTATGTCTGCTATTGTTGTCGAAACTGAAAGATCTCAGTTTCAGCAGCTTGACGAAGGCAATACTGTATTATAGCACTGAGTGGCAGTTGAGAGCTTCTAGATATATTTTTGCACCGCTTTTGTTTAAAGGGAGGCGATGAAAAGATTGCGTGATAAACACCCTATTGCAAGAAAGAAAAATAAATTTTATTTTATTTTATTTTATTTTATTTTATTTTATTTTATTTTATTTTATTTCTGCAGCAACGATCCGTCCTCCTTGCCACTTGGTGGTGGTAATTTACTACTTCGTTGTTTACAAACCGCCATAAAACATTATGAAGAAGAAAAAATACCGAAGAAGAAGAAGTTGCTTAGCGACCAGAGGATGTGTCTTTGATTTAGCCATCGCTTTCGTCATTAGCCGAACTGCTAACGGATTGATAATATGCCTTAACATCGTGTATAAATGGCACCGAAAAGAAAAGGACCTTTGCAGCTTACAGTAAAAGAGGCGGACGACATCAAAAGACGGGTTTGTTACGGATCGTGCTTGAAATGACGATGATTTAGCTTCAGTCAAACACACGTTTATATGTCAGTTATCTGTCATCGTTGTAACAAATGTGGTGTTAAATCAACGCGCATGAACGATCGATGATTAGTTAAACCAACGTTAGCGTCGTATCTACAAATACCCCTAGGCGGCGTGTATTTAAAAACTGAGGTGGTGATGTTTGCGCAACTAGGGAGTAAGCAAAATTTTCAAAGTATACAACCCACAAAATCCCACCCCCGCCCTTCAGGCCGCCATCTAAAGCCACGCCCCCAAAACGCGAACGCACGCTGCTCGAACTGCGTGGGAACGTCAGAGAGTCGTGGAGAAAGGAGAGCAGCATAAGAGTATCCAACTACAACTACTTCATGTCTCATTCAAACGACGGCGTATCAGGGAAAAGACTATGAGTCAATTTTTTTAGATTATAACGTCGTAAATTTGCAAAAAAAAAATTAAAATAGTGTAATTCATACACGGACACAGCTGAAAGCACGTGCATACTAAAAGCATGCGCACGTAGATCGCGCATTCACACATGTATAACTTCTCACACACAACTATGATCGAACATTAATACAAGTGCCAGGTATTTTAGTATTGGATGCGATGGACTAAAAGTGGGTTGTGTGTGAATTTTTAGATTTTATTTGTCGAGCAAATTTGCCGCGTTATAATCTCAGGTAAATTGGCTCCGAATGTTTTTCTTTTTAAATTATATTTATTTATTATATTTTTATAATTATAAAACGCCGTCATACATTCACACGTAAGAAAACGCCGAATATTATGGTTACGGCAGAATCCGGGCATGCGCAATGAGTGGACGGACGGAATGTGCTTCCGCAAAAAGATACGTAGGTAACAGGCAGGTCGGTCAGCCAATCATTTTCGTTTGTGTGACTAATGCCCTTATGTGCCTAATGTCCTTCTTAATCGATTAACTCCATAAATCAATTAATCAGTATTTGCTGTCTTTTCCTCTCCCTGTTTCTCTAACATAGGTTGACACTCTGATGAGGGACATTCGGAATCACATTGGATCCACTGAAGAAGCATTTCAAAGGTTATAATAGCTGATATCGCAGTTTAGTATTTCTGTAAAAGTATTGGCTTAGTTGTTATTCATTGTTATTCATCAGACTAATTAATGTGTAACTGATGCCTAATTCCAAACAGATGTCAAGAATTGCACACATCAGCGGAGAAGACACTGAAGACCTTGAAGAAGCTGACCAAGGTCACTGACACGTATTAGGAAACTCAAAAATTGTGCTTCAGCCTAAATAACATGTCTGAATTGAGTGAAGCAACAGTTTATTAGTCCCTCCTGTGTTGGTTTTCCTTTTATCACTATATTATTTATATGGTTTCAATGTTTTCATCTTCATTCACACTGAGTGATTCTGTTGGTTACCAGAATGTTGATCACATTCAGTCATATTAAACCTTACTGCACTGCATGGTTTTATTCTGTAAGGCTTGATTATGTAAACTGAAGCTATGATTTGCTGTTTGTTCTGTTGATAGGCTGATGAGCTGGCTCCAGTGGGCAACTATGATCAGCGGAAGCAGGAAGAGGAGAAACGACTGGAGAGCATCTTGGAGCGACTGAACATGCTGTTCGTGGAGCTTTCGCCACCTGGGCCGAGTACTGCATCTGGGTTGGTCTCCTTTATTTTGTCTTTGTTCTCCACGATTGAATATAATGGGTTCTTTGCTTCAGTGACTCAGTTTCTCTGAATCTGGTCTAGCCCATTTAGCCACATCTATTGCTTGTGGTACAGTCGTGCTGTGTTTTTATTTATGGAAGAATTTGTATGAAATCTTTTCCAAACTTACATTTCATGTCTGATTAATAGTGACACCTCAAAAGAAGCTAGTGATGATGTTGATGATGACAGTGAAGAAGAAGAAGAAGAGGATGATGATGATGACAATGATGATGATAATATGGATATGGCCAACGGCAAAGATGAGAAGCAAGCTGTAAAACCGCCCTCTTATTCAGACCCCCACATGTACACAGTCCTCAGCGATTTCAAAGGAGAACAGGAAGGAGATCTGTCTGTCCAGGTGAAGTTCCTCCTGTTTCTGAAACACAGCAGAAGTACAGATCCGGCTGCATCTCATGATCCACTATAGTGTTAGCCTTACACTGTGTATAGCTCCCCAATAAGCTCCAGCTGTTGAAATTCAGCTTTTTAAGTTCTGTTTGTCCTAAACAGATTGCCTAAACATCTCAACATTTTTTATTCTACGCTATCTATGCTAGTGCTAACACACAGAGGATTAGTTAAGAAATATCATTGGATTAAAACAAATTCTATTAAACAATTCATTATAAGAATATTTTTCTCTGCTGTTTCAGAAAGGGGAGGTATTGAGGATTGTCAGGAAGACAGCTGATGGTTGGTGGCTGGCTCAGGATAACAAAGGCAACAGAGGAGTGGTTCCAAAAACCTACCTGAAGGTACACAACCAGCTGAACAACTGCACCGTGTTTATCTGTCTGAACAAATCACGTTGATACAAATTTTTGTATGTGTTTGAAATCACGACCTTCCCTCCATTAGGTTTTTGTTCCTACTAATGTGTCACATTTGGCCAATAAGTGGGATAATGTGCCACTCAGAGAACGGTACTGATCACACATTACAATTTAACCAATGTATGTTTCAGATTGGGTCCGGTGTCAGTGATGATGAAGATGACGACGACGATGACGACGATGATGATTATGATGATGACGACGATGATGATGATGATGATGATGACGAGAGACATGAAAATGGGGAGGGTGAGGCTGAGGAGGAGTATGAGGAGGACGAGCAGAAAGCAGTAACTGAGAGCAAAGAGAGGTGATGAGTCTGCTGTTGCATCAGACACGGAGATCCTCAACAGCACAACTACCAACTATCAATTATTGATAATACAAGTTTTTGTTTTAGTGTCAAGAACTGTTTTTTCCTCATCTCTTTGTCATTAGTGATCCCCATTCCAACTGGTCTACTGTCAGAAAAGCTCTGACTGAGGTAAAACTGATGCTACTTTTCATTTTACCCACAACAAATACTGTATTTCAATATTCAAATGTATCTAACGACAGCATGTTCTTCTCTGTGTGACAGATTGATACAACTGATGTGCTCTCTGCCATGGGGGCTATACCTTCAGGATTCAGACCATCAACTCTTAATAAACTACTGGTGGACGGTCATTAGCCACACACACACACACACACACACACACACACACACACACACATAATTTGAAGGAAAGCGAATTTGTCTAAAAAGTAATGTAACAATTAACAATGTTATATTTTCTAGATGTCATATACAGAGGAAGCTATTACATTCAGCCTGAACTCAGCCAGTCAAAGCTCTCCTTTAAAGACCTCTTCCTGGACTCCGACACTGGCAGGGTGAGACTTTGTGTATATGTGTGTGTTTTGTATTCCC
>OMNV01002580.1:3350-123010 GCA_900303265.1 Brotula barbata
GCACACACACTCACACCTCCACTTTTCTGCAATCTCTGCATCTTGAATGCAAGTTTGTTCTCGCCATTTATTTGAAATAGAAAATGAATGCAAAATGTATGACAGTTAGGTTGGAGAGTGAAGGAAGTAGGCTATTGTTCTTAATGTGTCACACACATGGGTAAGCAGTTTCCCCACCCTCATCTTTCTTTGTCAAAGTCTATATAAAGATATGAAGCTTACTTGTAGTTTTAGTTAACACGGTCTCCGGTGGTCAAATAAGAAACTTAATTCAAACGGAGAGGAGGTTTAACTTGTCCTCAACATCACCGGACCCAATTTTAAACCAAAACATCATATTTTACAAAAAGACTTGTAATACAACAATGGTGCATAGCATAGCTACCTATAGCGGATGGTGGGGCGGCGATCGGGAGAGCATCTTGTTTTCAACTGGCTGCAGCATTGGCGGTAGCTATGCTGGATCCCTCATCAGGGTCTCTGCTTGTGTAAATACTTCAACTGTACACAGTTGGTTTAATAAGAAACTGAGCGGTAGTTTACATTTTGGATGTGCGATTCTAATCGTGAAGCAAAAGTGCACAGGACACTGACACTCAGCACAGCACTGCAACTGGGAAATTTATAAAGCTCTGCGCTTTGGCAGTTCTGTTTACATGCTGCCTCACAGAGTTTTTTTTCCTTATTACTGAGTAATTTCCACCAATATAGTCTTCATCACCCAGTTACATTGCAATTTTGATTTGCTCTGCAGTACGATACATATCATATGACCACTTTGTTTAAGGCTGCTTTCAACAAATAAACAAATCCTAAATTCCACAATCTGTTTTGTATTTTGACAGCAGCTCTGACGATCTGATTGCTGTTATATTTCGGCTCTAAATTTTTTCATACTGATAATATTGCCTGTGATATCTGACAATTGGCAGTGTAAACTGAAAGTGTTTGCGAAAGCTTGAGTCAGTTGAAATGGATTGGCTTTATTTAAAGCCTCCAACTGTCACAAAGCAATTAACCTGTCAAACAACAAATGCATTTTCTAGTCTGTTTACTGCTAGACAAATTTTTTTCTGATTCCCACGGCGCTTTCACTTCATTATGGAGAAGTGGTTTTAAGCTTCACACGCAAAGTGACGTCACTGTCTTTGTCAACAAGGATTACTAGCAGCCAGACTACAAGTGATGGTAATTAGAGAATGGCCTATATGTTTTCACATCAAGCAGGTCCTTTCCTGTGAATGTGTCATGGCTTTAAAGAGCAGAGACTGACACAAACAGGGTGGGAAAGCCAGACTGGGAAAGCATGGGTTACACAAACCGGATCTGACTTACTTTGTGAAGCGTTTAAAATGTAAACTGACAAAGAATGTTTTAGCCAACATCACCTGCTTCGAGTATGCAAGTCTGTCCCATTAGAACATTCCCAGCCGTGCCTCGCCATTGTTGCGTAAGTACTACATCAACATACACAGGAAGCTTAAATCTTGTTTCTCTGAGAAACTGTTGGAAGTCTGTAGGGCCTCTCTATGTGGTCTGACCACATTGTCATCCATCTTCTATACATCCCTGGCTCCAAACCCCATCATAAAGTCTGCTTTTCCAAGTCGGATGTTAATTATTCCAAGTACTTACTAGTGGATTATTTTAAAGGCTACGTGTCAGACAGATCTTTATCTGGCGTCTTGTCAGGTTGACGCATCTTGTCTCTGCATGTTGATGAGATTTTCTGTCCCTCCTCTCATTTTCTTGGTCATTAGTGTACTATGTTAGAGAACTCACAAGGATCAGACTGGTAAAAGGACGGCAGTGGAATTTAAGATACAGACAATTTTGCTGAATGAAGGCTGACATGGAATCACAATTAAGTCATTATTTGATAGTGAACATGTTTGGTGAGTGCCGTCATAGTGCTCATGGTTGGTTTTTATATGGAAAAGTCTAACGTGATAGAGTGAAATGTCAAGACTTACTTAGAGCACAGGAGATGGAGTTTGATGTGAAAAGTAAGAGACCTGCTGAAAATTTGATCCGGTACAAATGAATAGAGCACCTCCCTATATTAATGTGTCATCTTTCCTTTGTAGTGTATGAAAGGGATAATCAGAGATGCACTTTTTATCATAAGAAAAGCTATAGTTATTTTTTCACATTCTTAATCACGGATGCCCTTTTATTCTTATGAAATCACTTTACATTTTGTCCTTTTGGTCAAGTAAAAATCTCTTAATAGCAACTCAAACAGTCACAAGCAGTAACATGGTTAAAAAATATATTCCTCCTCTTTGCCTGCCATTTATGTCTTATCTCTAGTGTTGTACTTCTCTACTTTTATCTGATCAGAATGTAATGTGCAGGTGAACTCTATGTACCAAGAGCACAGCCACAGCCATACAAACAAACATTAAAGCGCAGTCCAGCAATTGAGGAAATCATTAAGTTCGATTTAGTTCAAAATGAATCGGAGTTCTGATTGACTCGCTTCAAGGTTACACTTCCCAAGATGTCAGCTGTAAATAGGGGGAGCAGTTTGACATGGTACAGTCAAGCTAAACTTTGATGGAATTAGTCATTTACCTAGAAGTCAGTGAATTAATGAATTCAACGCATTCACTAAGAATTGGGAAGGCATCTCACGCATTCTTTGAGTGAGCACTTGGGATGGGATTTTACTCTTTGCCTCTCGCATTTTATCCGTTGGAAACTGCTACCACTTCTAAACAGAGCTCAGTGTTTATAGTTGCTATTTGCACACTTGACAGTATCGAGGAATTAACAATAGAACAGAAAACATGATATAGAAATGTGACTTGAGTAAGGCGTGGGGATTTGTTCAGAAGCTTTGTCCCGCTGTGTATTTAGAATGTACTTTTGGTGATCTTTTCTTGCAGCCAGGGGAATATTTGCATTTACACTACAGCTACAAACGTAGACACATGTCGCTCGCCACATGTGAATTTTACTGGAGTAATATGATCCCAGGGTTTTCGCGTGATTGGATCACCCACGACAGATTGAAATGCCGAGACCCATGAGGTCCTAGACACAGGGACTTTCCATACCTTAGGCCAGGCGCCTGCCAGGCGAACCTTCCTAGATGAGATTCCAGAATCCGCATGTCAGCACTACGGAGGCTTGTCGGTGTTGTCAATGTCTCATTAGTGCAGGGTAGGAAATAATTTCTTTTTATGGAGCCCTCGCTGACTGTAAGTTTAGTGTATTTTGAACACACTCTGGGACACTGTGAATTAATAATAATAATCCAGACTCATAAATCTAAATAGCAGAAAAATTGCAAATTGCTAAACAGTATGTAATCAGGTCCCTGTCAAGCAGAACAGAAAGATGAAAAACATCGAAATGCTTGGTTTGTTCGTCTTTTGGCAAATAAAAGTTTACGCCATAAGTGTAGATATCAATATTTCTCGGGAATGAGCAAATTTTCTTTCAAGATCAGAGCTACAAAATACGGGATTGGCTAATGTGTTGTGATTTGAAATGAATGTATATAAAGTGTTCAGTCGTGATTTAGCATTCATTCATTCACATTGGTTCATTAAAATAACAAGTTCATACATAATGGTTATAAAGTTATAAAGCGGGCATTTTTGCACCTTTATTTGACATTTTATGAGTAAAAAATGTGGAACATAGGAGTGATTTTGCCCTTTGCCTCAGTTATTTCACTACATTACTGTACAGCCTGAGAGTGGGAGTGCCTGAAGGACAGCAGTAGTGCTTCATTTGGTTGGTCTGTAAAGTCTGAATTGTTTGCTGTTGCTTGTGTACTTAATGCGTTTGTGTTCTTGAGTCCAGGGCATCTGCTGTGTATCAGGATGTCCCACACCTCACCTGGGACGTCCTGATCTTAAACAAGCTTTAAACAAGCGATCGAATGAGCCAACCTGTCAAACTGACTGATGCTCAGACACAAATTATTCTGGATAATGTGAGCTGCCCTCCAGTGAAACACCGTCTAATGTGTGCTTGGCCTCGGGGTTTAGTGAATTCACTTCCCTAGTCTTTGTTCAGAAGCAACAATCCAGAGTACTCCAGAACACCAACAAACAAAAAGATTTATACGATAAGCAAAAATAATTTGTCGTCGTCTGCATATTCATTGCTGACTTGTCCCATTATTCAAAGGCACATTTACATTTTAAGCAGCATATCATGGTCAAGGACTGTGTGTACTTCCACCCGTGAACTGCAGGAGCATTCCAATGAGTTCTCTCTTTGAGGGAAGAGATGGGCCTATTGATTAGGTACTGCCCGACCTCTGATGGCAGACAATCACTCAGCCCTAAAGCTTCAAAGGGAATTATAGTAGCGATTGACCTTGTTCAAAGAAAATGAAGACAAAAAGTTAGTTAATGTCCATTAATGACTTAAATAACGGTTATCAGATCATTGAGTTTTATTGTACAGTAAAGTATTAAAGAAAAGCAGACCTTTTAACTGAAGATTTGTGCCTTGCCAATATCTCCATCTTGCAGCATTTTAGATCACAGATGATGTTTACAGGCAAATGTTTGTGGCAAATAAAAATGTTGGTCAGTCTGGCATGACAAATGTATGGCATGTGTTATTTTGGATGAGTGACAGTCTAAATATGAGCAACTGGCTAACATGAGTACGAGTATAATAGATTGATAGATATCTGTTGGTGATGAAAAGTGGATCTGGACGGCTCTTAACATATTTTCGTTCATGCCAAAGATATACTAAAATGCAGATTTTGAACACTGACATAAACATTGACAAACGGTGCGTAATGCCAACATAATATGCGTTGATGGTATGTGGAAATTCTATTCTTTAAATGAGATAATGGAAAAGGCAGCGTGCGCATCATATTGCAGCCTCAGACAAACTGCAAATTCCGCCGACAGAAATAAACCAGATGTTGTATTCTGTCTGGGAAAATGATGCATTCTGATTTGTTGTGACCTAAGGAAAATAAACGACGTGTAGAAAGCTTTGTGAGCCCACACCTGTCAGCATACCAGCCTACCTACTTTCCAGCGAATCTACAAGCTAATGTATAACATTGTGAAAGACAGTTCTTTCCTTTCTTTGGCGAACATTGCGATATTGAGATTTTTCAGTATGGCAGAGAAAAATGGTGGATTTTATTCTCTCCAAATGACTATGTATCACTTGCCATCCTTTGCTGTCTACCGTAGTGGTACTGCCACTGCTGTAGGTAGACAGATTCCCCAATAACAACTGTAATGGCTGCTTTTTAGTATTTATTTTTTTTTACTGTCAACGTGTGAATCCAACATTCTACCCAGGGGAAGCAGATGGTTGCAGCCGATACTAGACTCTTCAAGAGGATATTATGTTTTATATGAATATGACTGACCGCTAAGCACCTACCGAAGTTTTATGGGGAATTCAATGCTTCTTCCGCTTCAGTGTTGCCTCTTTCATCATGATGTCTGAAAACCATGCGCAGCACATGCAGAAGTTTACTGCTTTGGTGCAATGCAGTAGTTATACATAACCTCATACAAAACACATTCAATAAATCACATGCCATGTCTATTAATCATTGCAGGTGAGCGCTGAATTATACTGTCAACTTAAAAATGCACAACAGTTAAATTATAGGTTTCCCATAGTGGCCTCACTGTAGATGCCACAATGTGCAGGTAATTATCGGTTATTGTTATCATCCCTCATTTTGACAAATACGAAAGTGTTTTCTGCGACAAGGCTTAGATATACAGCAATTGATCAAAATGAGACTTTCACAAGCCAAAGATATATTCCTATCGTCAGATCTCCAGTGAGAGAGAGAGAGAGCGAGAGAGGGGGGGGGAGGCTGTGATTGCAAATACGCTACATGATATGCTTCTTCACCACTGAGCCATCATGCATCCATAATTCAGAAATCACAGTCCCCCAAAATCATTTTGTCTTTTTAAGGTGAGCTACATCAAGAGTGAATGTCATCAAATATCAGCTGAATATAAAATGTGTAAAAGCTGCCCATTTCCAAATGGCAAAATAAAATTTCTACATGTAGGAATAGGCTGACGCTGTGTTGTTTTGAACAGCAAAAGATTTCATGCTGGATCTTAATGAGGTTTGAGGCAGCCACAGGATCAGACTCGGGAGGTGTCTGTCTTGAGGCACTTCTCCCTTCTGGTGCAATGCTCCTTCGTGCCTCTTTGCATTAGCCAGAGCACCAGTGCTGCTACCATTTGACAGAGCTCTTTAACAGGCTGACACAATATTTGTGTATGCTGCTGACGTAGGAGGAGCAGTCAGAGCCTGTGCACTTGGCTGGGCCCTACTAGCACATGTTAATGAACAACCAGAAAGGAGGAGGATTATTTTCCCTTTGTCAATCTAAGCAGCAATTGCAAATGGCAGTATTGCCTGAGGAGGACTCAGAGTGGGATCACTATACGGGCTATTGGAGTCATGCTAATAAGGATAAGCACTGCAGGGTTTGACAACACGAATTGTCTCGTGGCTCAGAGCTACAAAGATGCCGGCCTGGGCTGGAGGCTTGATTGGACCTAAAAGAACAAATATAACTGTTATCTTTTATCTGCTCTGTTACTGGTGTAGTCATGTTTGTCCTCACTTTTTGTGTAAGCAGTGTAATTGACCATGACCTTACTATATGACTTGGATATAGAGGATGGATGGATGGATGGATATATATAGATTTTTCTGTAAAAAACTGTCTTTTCGTTAAATGCATTTTTGCAAAATCACCCCACAAACATTTCACTTACGCAACTACATACCGACAAATACTACTCATACATACTGACTAAGCCTATAGATGAAGGAGGCGAGGTGATAAAACTGGGAATAGGGAATTTAAAATTCCTCAGGGCACTATTTTAACCAAGTATCATCCACACATCCTTTTTAACATACGCTAAAAAGCTGCTAATGTCACAAGGGGAAACAATTCACATCTGCAATGAGAAAATTATCACATCCATCATACGATCCCTGATATATGCACATATCCTTCTAAGTTTCAGTTAACATTTAATCACAGTGATGTATCACTTAATACACACGTACACACGCAGTAGTCCCACAAAATGGCGTTAAGGGTTCACTGTTAATGTTTATGCCATATGTGAGCATTCTGTCAGAATGAACGGTGGGTCAAGCATTGCCAGAATGTTTGCGCCGTCATGCCGACATTTAAAAACATTCCATTGAAGGAACAAGGTACCTAGATTTACCACTTTATTGGAAACAATCTTGCTACTCTGAACCTGGGGCAGACCCTTGAAGGAAATAATGAAACACAAAGAAAATATTGTTTCTCGTATTGCAGAGCCAACAGCAAAGTTGGAAACTGTTAATACTTTAACATGTGTGGGCAATTACTGAGAAAGACGGATCAAGCTGGCTGACTTTTTATGCCACTTATTGCTAACACAGACTAAATGCCTGCGACTAGAGCCAGCAGCACCTAGACTGTATGTTTGGCAATGCAGCCATTTCGCACGCCCACATCAGGTCTCATCAATGTACTGGCAAAACAGATGAGGAGATTAACTAGCTTCATGAATTGCCAATCTGTGTTTTTCCCCCAACATGTTACTGCTGATTACACTTATAAGATGGCTTTCTTCTATTAGTTCTGAGGGCTCACCCATGAATACATAATATGGAGCGAGGGCCAATTAATGCGATGGCGTTGTTGAAAATAATACATGGTAAATTATTCATAGTTGGTTAAAGGAGCACCAAGCAAATTTTTCATGAATTTTCCCCGAAGGTTCTTCCTCACCTTGACACCTGTCGGTATAATGATTAATGAAAAGATTAATTCAGTTAGGTAAAATGATGAATTTGGTTACTTAGTTAGCCTGTCAGACTGAAAGCAATCAAATTTACATCACTCAAAAGACCGTACCATCCTCCAAAATCTGCTTAGTTGTTTGTTTATCTTTTTCAGTGATTGTTTTTTTCACGTCTTTCTCATTAAGACCTTTTTTTTTATTTTTATTTTTTTTATCGTCCATTATATCTGTCGGAAAGGTATATTAATGACCCTCTAAAACAAACTTGATAACATCTCACAGTGCAGTGGGAATCATTTCACCCCCGGTCCATCCATTCAGAAAGTTTTGCATTGGTTTTTTCAAACCCGTATTCACTGTCTCTGTTGTTTTACACCAGAGTCGAGTCATTCCCGCATTGTTAGAGGATAATGGAAATGTTTTGCAGCATTAAACACAAGAAAATGAGTGTATTCACTGGGGCCAAATACAACAGAAATTCATGGCACATCTCATGGTTGAAAAATCATAGCAAAGGCACACATGCCAAGAAAATGCACGGTAACAAATATACAGCCCATATACAGGGTGAGGTTAAAGGCCCATTTGTAAGTACCATATGTCATCACAGATATGTTCGTCTAGATATGGGATGCCTCATGAACCGTCCCAAGATTTGTGTCATCAATCTACAAGAGAGTGGGCTTCTTCACAGTCTGTCTGCCATTCTTTCATCCTGGCCCTGTTGGGAATGGTGATTGGATTCCAGTCAACCAGCAATAGATGGATTGGCTCTCGACCAGAATGATTGAGAACCACTGCTGTCTATATACGTGCATATAAACTATGTGCACGCGCGTGTGCTATGTGCCTACCCTCTACGCATGCTGCTCCCTCCAAACAACAGCACATCTGTTTCACTCTGTTTTCCTTCTCTCTCTCTCTCTCTCTCTCTCTCTCTCTGTCTCTCTCTCGCGCTCTCGCTCTCATTTGAATTTCGAGTTCCCTCAATCATTGCCAGTAGCGTCGCGCTCCGTCCAGGCTTGTGAGATGCAGTGGAGGACAGTATCCCTGCGAATGACTATTGCTAAGTTTGTCCAGGAAATGGACATTTAACATTGCAATGTGAATACGAAACAGACCAATTTTACAATTTGTATCCACATATAATGCAATATTACAATGCGGACATGTGCAACGCAAGGCTGCATTTCTGTTTCATTTACCCTTGACATTCATCATATTAAACACAACAAGCGACATTTTTATTTAAGAAACTTTCACACTGCCTGATCTCAAGGCCTGTCACCCGTACTTGTGTGAACCGTGTTGTATTACTCTATTCCTTTTTTTAATGACTTAGTAATTGCTTTGTTCCTGGTTATTGAGATGACTGCCATGCACGATTACACCAGTTTAATGGTGTGTAACTATTCCTTTTAACAAAGCCATCAATCACAGATGTTACTATGGTAACCACATTAGCCATTATGGAGATGTTGTAATCAAGTGTATGCCACACCTACTGAGGTAGCACAACCGCTCCATACAACTGCCACAGTAAGCCATGCATAACTATCAATGAAGAGGAATAACACAAAAAGCGGCACTAAATCACCTCATGATTGGTGCTATTTATAGTGGAATAGAACTGAGGCCTGAAATCCGTCATCTGTGCTCCAGCTCGTCTTTGTGAAATTTTTCTTAGCCTGTTCAATGAAGCAATCAGCAGAAATTCAATCAACTATATTTGTGCAGAAGGGCTGTGTTATTACAATCAAAACCACCTAAACCCACATTCCCTTAATGACTCCTTATTCTGCATCACTCAAGCTATTTGGCAATTGTTTGCTTCAATTTGCCCATCAAAACCAGAGTTATCTATCTTGGGTTTAAAGCTGCAGCACACAAATCTGGTAACGACACTAAAAAGGCATCTGTCCCAAGGGCAGTTAAATGGCTGTTGCAGATGAAGAAATTCTCTGAGCTTTGAATTCCTTTGCTGGTGTTGGCCATAGACCTGTGTATGTGGAAGGGCCCTCTAGTGCTATGAGAGACAACAAAGGACTGTTTGAATGAGAACATCTTGAATAACCTTTTTTTGTAGTAGAAACCTTCAGAGTTTTAGCCTCTAGCCAGAGGAGATAGAGTGCCAGTATAACACATACAACTCCTCCCCTCAACTCCTCCTGGCTCACAGAAAGCCTCTGTGTGAAGTACAGCCCCATAGCTTTCAAATATGGCCGTGAGATGCAAAGGTTGGGGAGCCCCGAGGCCTTGACCGGTGTTCTACCATTTCAATAACTGACATAGGAAGACCATGCTCCAACCTCACCGAAGGAGCAGCAACAGAGCATAGGAGCAAACAACATCGCAACTAATCATTACCATGCATGCTGCTAAAGGTGTCTGGTGAATATAGACTCAACAGTTTTGCACCCAACTAGAGTTTAGTTTATGGACAAAATGTTTGACTGAGCTCTGCATCCACCACGTAGCTGTCAGAGTATGTCACAGATCCTGACACAAGTAGTCAGTGGAGCCAGTGCACTTTCTCAAAGCAAAAGACCACAAAGAGTGGCAAGGAAATACACCAGACACCAACGGATACTTGCGCAGGAAACGGAGACAGAATCAAACTATGAGAAAATGTTTCCGTGAGTGTGAGGACTGGTTGAAAATGAATTATTATCAATGCTATCGCTCTCTGGTCTCTTGTGAGACTTAAAATCAGAAGATGGTTTATTCTCATCTTTCCACTTCTTCACGGTGGTTGTGCACTAATTGGACTATGCCGCCTCCCCATGTATTTCTTAAATACTGATTGCAATTTTGCCTATAATTTGTGAGGACAAATTCTTGTTTTGAGCATGGAGTGTTTTGTAAGGGGGTTGAGTGAATTTAACAAGCAGAATAGGAGTTTATCTATGAACCACTCAATCAAAGATAGATTAAAGTCAAAGAGTTACGCGTTAGTAGCTACCCTGGAGTGAAGTGACGCGACGCCAAAGGAGGGTTTTGAGCATGGTGGCAGTCGTGGTAATGTCCCACTTACCTCCCACCCCCACCCCTTGACCTCTTCATTAAGTAAATAGGGCAGTCTATTCTCTGGCCTTCATTTGTGATGGACAGCTTCTGGCTGTTTCCGATGCCCACCGTGAGAAATGTGGACACAAAAGCCTCCCTCTCCTTCCCTTTCTCACAGTTTCCTCCCTCTTCCCTCCCTTGTTTACTCCTCTCAGAAATTGAGCATTGTGTGATATCATATGTCTTTGAATAGTCTGCAGATACAACAGATGCTGATTTTCCCCACTTGCCGTGTTGTTTTTCATGACAAACTTAAATTGATTGGTCACACTTTGCAAATGGTGGCGGTAATAAGTGCCCCAATGACAACAATGCAATACTGGATGCCATTTGTCTCAGACATAGCTTCATGCATTCCTGTATGGATTTAGACACATTAAGGGAATTATTTGGCGTGGAAAGTCAGTGCACCAACACTGCCAAAGCTGCTGATCACAGCTGAAGTTCTCACTGTGCCTTGCGGAATTCTTTGTTCCATACCTTCACTTTAATTTAGCTTCAATTATTATGTAATGTAAGTGCCAGTTATAGAACAGGAGGATGAGTAATCCAAAAGCTTTGATATGCTCAAAAAGAACAAAGATGTATGGTGTGTCATCCACAAGTTAGCAGACAAGTTTGAGTGCACTTTTTTTTTTACTAGCTACAGCTCTTTGAATACTATTTATAAATAATCATCTTCCTGGTCTAGCAGCCAATATGGATTTTCCAGTTATTTTAAGAACTTTATCCTACCATCGGAGTGGAATTTACCCCACACAACTGTCTGAGCAGCTTTGCTTTTAGTGTTTTGTCTTTAATTCAACTGAAAGCCCGACCAAAATAACAGCGATCATAATAAATAAGAATACAGTGGGTGATGATGCAACAGAACACGGGCTAATGAACCTCTAGATTGAATTTTTGAACCTGCATTTGGAACAAAACACGGGCGCTATGTGTTGTTAAAATTTCATTGAAACAGACTTTACTGGGTGTGTGTATTGACTGAAAGCTAAGCAGCCAAAAACATTTTATCAGCATTTCTATGTGCACGACTACAGGCAGACAGGCAATCCATCAACCAGAAAATACTGTACGTGTCACTCGGAAAAGTCCTCCAAGAGTTGACTGTGTGCCACCCACATCCCTGTTTTTACATCATGGACGTTGTAAGAAATTGGGTTCTTGTCCTTTACTATTTCGTTTTAGAAGCGTTTGGATTGGTAGAAATAAACTTTAAACCTGCCTTTTATTTGACTCAGGGATGTATTCTCCAATTGCTTCCAAGATTCTTTTTCTCCTCTGCAGTGTCTCGTGTTATTCATGCAAGGTGAGAATTTGTCTAATTTGTCCTCATAAGAATCCCCCAAAACCCACTGAATTATTTGAAAAAGGTGGCGCATTATCGAACGAGTCTTGCGTTCGAATCAGAAATCAGCCTTAACAGCTTGTTTGGTGCAGGCAGGCTGACACTTCTGAAAGAACAGGCCTAAGGGAAAGCTGCGCACATGTCTGATGTCATATCTCCTTGTCCAGCACTTGTTCTTTTGGAGCGCTGCTGAACCTATCCTGCTCTCCATACTAGACCCTCAGGCCCCTCTTTGATCTCCCTTAACAACCAGTGCAGCACTTCAAGCATCTTGTTATATTTGACTGGTTAATCCATCAGATATGTTTGTCTCATCAACGGGCTAATGAACGTCTCTCTCTCTATCTCTGCTGCCATTGAAGATCTCATGAGGTAACAACTTCATGGAGAAACTGCATTAAAATTTAAAAAGGTAATGGCACATTTCCACAAATTATTGGTTTCCTTAATTTTTTCACTGCGGCTTTGCACATTTTGGATGTCAAGAATCCTTCTTTTTGGATTTTGTCCTAGCATATTCAGTGGAGGCTACCGTTTGCCAATTTCAAAAGAAAATAATTTCGTAAACATTACAGCGGTGCTGTTGGAAAGCTGCCATTGAACTGGGACTACTTGACTACTTTACAACACAAAATCATATTTTTTTTTATTTTCACTTCACTTCATTAGCATTCAAACAAGTATAACCTATTAGTAACATTTTAGCTTTTCAGATGAAGTTAACTTCGATTATTTATGCCTTAATAAATGACCAGATGTAACGAAGCTAGATGTTCTGCTGTGATAATTTGCTAATATGCAGAGATTCTTAATTGCCTTTTATAAAACTTTCAAACTACTGTGAACAAATTGTGTTATTATAAATAAATGTGATTGTAGAACATCCTTATTCTTTCTTGTGCTTATAAAATCCAAGTGGTGGCTATACTTATTTGAATCTAATGCAATTTCTAAGCTCTTCCAGATTTGTTTCTGCTCATGACAGACGGTTTACTTGCGCATTTTCCCAGTGCTGCTGCTCCCAAATGTTCTGTACATAGGATGGTTGTGATAGGATAGCAAAAAGTAAATTCTATCCTATCCTATCAGATGTCTATTTTATAACCTGATATGAAACAAGTTGATTCTCAGATGATGAATGTGTAGTATGATCCAGGCTTTATTTTAAACTTTGAGGTAATACTGCTTTAGTGTTTGAGCCTTAAGACATCTGTCTTGTCTGTGACGTCCATATGTAGTGGATGAAGTAGTAGCCCAGGATGTGTCCTGTTCATGAGGATGTATGGTGTATCACAAGGATTGTCAGTTCTCATTTGTTTATTTCACGCTAAGCACTCTGGTGAAGCAAACTGACTGGTTCTCCTTGAGAGTATCTTGTGCATGTCACTCTGTATTATTGATGCTGAGGACCATGCAGAAGGGAAAGGCCTCCAGGATGTCTGTCTCTAGAAGCAGGAAAACCTTGTTTTTTAACACAATGTGCACATGTTTTTCAGCAGTACATCTTGTACCAAAACAGGGGTTACATTCATTTAAATGTGCTGTACATAACACATGTACACTGTATTAAGTATATACAACCTTGTACATTGTCTCGTATTATGCTTTTTTTTTTTTTCTTTTTTTTTTTTTTACACAGAAACTTCCACAGAAACTTTTGAGCTAATAAGTCCCTTTTTGTGAAAATCAAGTCAGTTCCTCATTTCTTATGGCCCCTTTAACATGCTGTTCACCTGCCGGAGATGCTCCTCTGCACAGTTCTGTGAGGCTCAACTAGCACAGAGCAGGAAGAGAAGGGGGGATAAAAGAAAACAAATCAGTATGTACAGCTAAAATCTAGTTAGAGACATGTTTAACTCTGTAAAGTGCTTCTCCCTTGTAGCTGCGCTGATGTAATGTCGTTATACAAAGTGTTTTTTGGGACTTCCTAGCGGTGTGCTGCGATGCAAGACAGCACAACGCAGCCCCTCTCCCGCAAGGAGCGAGTTTATGGTCCAGTGCCTCAGACGGAGCACAAAAAGTGGATAAAACTGTAAATGAATCAATGTATCCTGTGAAAATTTGTTTAGAGACATGTTGAATACTGTCAAATGCTTCTTCTTTGTGGTGTTGATGTTTTATGGAGATTGCACAAAGCAGAGTATGAACACCAGGGGCAGCAGCCTTTGCTATTGGCTTCGCTTGACATCACATATTGCAACAGTCATGTGATACAACCTGAAATTAAGCACTGCCCTACGGTGGCAAGTCTATCAATGGTAAACAAAGGCTGGCTTAAAGCTACAGGTCTCCACTTTTGACCGTTCACAGCTGTACAGCTCTACTTCCTCTTTTTAAAGCCAGGGGGTTAAAGACCTAATTATACACACTGTGAAGTACAAGTCTCAGGTAAAGGATGTTTTGCAAAGGTTATGATATGGTGATTATGCAACCGTAGCTTACTAGACCAAATTTCTACCCTCCCTATGCTTCCTTCATGACTACAATCCCACTCTGCCCTTCAAGTTATGCATAAACGTTTGATAAACCTGACACCAGGAGATGAATTTCCCGATCAGCTTAGCTCTGGAGTAATGGAAATCTGGAGCGTAACAAATGGAGGTGCCAGGATGGAGCTGGCTCTGCTAGACGTGCAGGTGGTCCTCTTCTTGTCACACCCCCCCTCCCAGTGCTCCCCCAAATGGCCATGGAGACTTAGGCAAGATTATTTTGGAGCTCAGGTTACAGACAAGCTCTTTCACTTGCCATTAGTCACACTCCAATTTAATGATGGGAATTTTTCTACTGTCCCCTCACATTTTGTAAATGTATACACAGCCTTTCGCCTCAGACTTGAAAGGTTATAGCATGTTGTTGTAATTCCTTGTCTACTCTGATTATTTTCATATTAACTGTGGTCCTGTGCCTGTGGAAAGCTGATGTCATTTAGCCTTTAAGTTGAAATAGAAATTACAGTGTCGTCTTTGACATCAATGATTAATTAAATGTTTACTGCAGAGTTCACTAGAAATGTTTATTTCAGATTTCAAGCGAAGGAGACCTCAATTAAAATGATTTCCCCTCAGACAGGATCTTTGTTTTCTTATAAGTCCCAGGCCTCACTGAACCGATAATGTGTATTGATTGGACTTTAGTACCCTGTTTGCACTTGCAAATGGAAGACTACATGATGTTTTTCGGAAGAAAGAAACATTTTGTGCCTGTAAGCATTATTAAGAAAGAAGACTGTGGGATTTTCAAAGTCACTAAGCTATTGGGGATGAAAAACAAAAAAACATTGGCTTACAAAAATCCATAAGTCTTGGCTAAAAGGACCCCGGACTGAATCTGTTGAACAATCCATAACATACTATCATAAAGGGGAAGGGAAAAATAACATTTAATCCTGGTCCGATTTGTCCGTTATGATTGCTGAAGCCATACTTGAGTCATATTTCGCCTCCTAGTCTATGCTCATGTTTTACTTAGTTGCTGTTTAGCTGCTTGATTTAAATTGCCAATTAATTTGGGATATTTGACACAAAATCTAATTTGCATAGTCACTTAAGGGACATGGGGTTAGTTTAATTCAGCAGTGAACATATTTTCCTGCCACGGTGGCTTTTCCGCACACGATTATTTGCCATCTGGTGCAACAATTTCCAAACTGTCCCTTAGAAAGTTAGGCACCGGGTTACCTGACAAGTATTTTCCTAAAAATATAGTTTTGTCTCAGTAATATGTGGGAAATGAAGACGAGAACATTAACACCTGTACAATCTAATTACAACTAATATAATTACCTTGCTATAAATCCTGAGTGAGGTGGTTGCATAGGGTTGTGCTGGGCAACTCAAAAATTACGACATTGTATGATTAATAAGTGGTAACAAGTCATGCCAGGTTGCTTTTTACTGAATGTGTATGCTCCACAATTAGATGCCAGCCAAATTTAAGATTGAATCCTTTTATCTACTCATTTCACTCAATTCACTGTAATAGTCTCAATTTTGTCCAGTCTGGAAGTTGTAGGACGAAAGGTATAGAACACACCAAAGCAAACAAGGAAGTCAAATTCTATACCAAATATATGTAAAGTAGGTTTATAAGCAAGAGAAGAGTGTCATCGTAGCCTGAACAATAATTCTGTGCTGTATATGTCTACTTAAGTGTCAAATGTTTATGCATTTTCCTTTCCCATATCAATTAACAAATGTCACTTTGAGTCGACAAGTGTAAGCCTACTTGACACACATTAGCAGAGAGGTGATATTTTCCCACTGCTCTGCTGTTCTTAATATTGTCAGAGATGTAACCAGAGTGGCAAAACTCATTACAGAAATCAGAAATGATCTGAACGTTTCTTAATGGGGAGCCTCTTCATGGGGGACTCCAGTCGAAACACATCAGGAGATGCTTGGGGAAAATTACATCATGGTTCACCTCCCTTTTCAGTTTGAGGGGGTGATTTGGGATCAGCTGTGGTGAGAGCACACCTTGGAGAAGGTTCTCGCTTTCAATTTTACAGCACTGCTTTAAGTCTGATCCATGAATAGAAAAAGGAAATGACAGATGTGTGGCTGGAGTGCATGATGTGTAATGTTTAATTAATGGGGGGGGGAGGGTTAGTTTGTGCTTCAGATGGGTTAGACAGTAGGGAGTCTTCAGCAGAGAAAGCAGATGCCATTGGTACACACATTACATCCACTCAGTGATCCAGAACTAATCTATTGAATTTGTAGCATTCAATGCCTTATTATCTTATCTTGGAATAAGGATCATCGAGAGAGACAATAAAATGTTTTTATGTGTGGGCTGTTTGATTACACGTCAGTCCTCAGGCGTCAGCGTGACATTTTTGATCCTCTAAGGGTTTCCGTTTATCTGTGTTTATTATTTGATCATTGTAAGCTACGTCTGTTTTCTAACATTAGATAATCGCATTACGATCGGATGGTCAGTGTTTGAGTGGCGTCGCCGTAATCTCTGAGATTTCAATTTCTATAGCAATCTGAGTATGACAGTTGGCCACTCCCAGAGGTCATGGTAAGTTTACATGCTATGCCTACGATGGCCTCTGTGAGGGGCCAAGTGTCATTCTAAGATTACATGTTTTGGTTTAGACAAGAACAGGCAAGAATAAGTGTTTTGTGTGTAGTACGGTGTTTAAGGCTATTTTTTCTCTCTAGGAGAAAATAATCTTTTTCTCTCTTTCTCTCTGGCTTTTTCTCTCTTGGACATGGTGTTTCTAGCCAAACGTCCCCTTTAAGAGGTAAAAATGGCACAGAGGGCTCTTTACTTTTTGAAATATTGTATTTTCCCCATGGAATTCTTAAAAGCTTTCCTTTGTCATTATTACCTTGCTGCTGCTCCAGCCACAAAATTCTCCTTTATAACCGGAGACACCAATGCCCTAAACACAGATCAGATCTTTTTTAGTTGCCGGAGTGCTTACAGATAAGTAATAGTAGATGTAGATCTTAAAAAGGCTAAATTAAGTCGACTGTGAGGAAAGGGAAATGACTGGCTTTCTTCGCTATTAGCACTCAAATTAATCCACTCATTTCTTCTCTATAAATTTATGAGGCACTTGTGCTATAATAAGAAGCTTTATGTTGAATATTTCATTTCCTTAATTATTTTGAGCTGGGTTTCTAGTCAGTGGGTTGAAGTCCATTTGTTACTCTCTGTTAAATAGTTAATGAAGAGAAAGGCAGAGGTTTCCTGTAAAACTGTTTCAGGAGTAGGTTACTGTTTAACTTTCTTGGAATATTATATAATTTGTTATTTGTACATGGCTGCAAGAGATTTGCTCTAAAGTTGATCAGTCAGTATCTCATTGTGAAGATCGGCTGTGTCAAAGTCTCCAAACTGCGAAGTATTACAGCAAAAAGCCATTCAGACATGCTTATTGATCTCACCATCTCTATCACCACTTATTCAGCACCATAAAAACCTCCTCAAAGGCAGGAAATCAGCATCTTCCTTTGAATCCAAGTGTTAGGGCCTCTCTCAAAGCCTTGAAAAATGCTCTAATGAAAACTTTTTACAATGGGGCTGAAGTTGATTTTTGTTCTTTGACTGCACTTCTTTGTGTCCTAGTTGCATTTTCTGCATTCCAATGTCAAATTGCCAGACTACTGAAGAATAAAAATGCTTGGTCTTGTGGACAGCAACTTGAGAGGCAACACAGAAAGAAGAATATGTTTTTGTTCTGTCTATGTATGTGTGTGTGTGTGGGTTGGGGGGCAGGTCAAGGCAAATACATATTAGTATTCAACATCTATAAACCTTCGAGCATTTTTTTTGCAGTCAACTCACTCACCGTAGCCCAACACCAGTCAGTCATCTTTGTGAGTGGTAGCTGCTTATGGTGTGTGTGAGGCAGGAATATACTGAGGGAAAGCATCAGGATGGCTGTCTTGTCAGAGACAAAGTGTTGCCTGCTCAGGTTGGGAGACGCTTCTCTGTGGGGCTGTTATTAGGGACCTCTCACTGAAAATGTTTCAGATATATCAAAGTCGCCTCAGTACACAGCATGCATATGCCTGCTGAGGTACTGGAGAAGCTGGCGGTCCCTCTATGGGAGGCATCGTGGCCCTGTTTTGGTATTGTCGATGCTTGTACTTGCTTTGATGGTAGACTGTAGGACAGCGCTCCCTTGATTTTCTGCTCGATGGGACTATGTTGCTGTTGTGCCTTTTATGTCTGTGCCCTGTTTATTTTTTGGTGCAATTTTTCTACTATATCAGATCACTGACCAAATGTACAGTAGATGATGTGAATGTTTTTGTCGTGAAGGGATCATTTTATTGCATGTATTTTAGACGGCTGGGTTTTATGATGGCTCCTAATAATTTTAACAAATGTTTATAAAAGAAGCAAATATTTATAAGTATCTCCAGTGACTCAAATGAAACGGAGCACTACTGAACAGCTGGGGAAAAACACGCCATGCTTTGCTCTGGTTTTTTTTTCACACTTTGCATCTTTTTCCTACTACTACTGCTTTTGTTATCACTATCACTCTCTCCTCCCACGTATCAGGCGAGACCTCAAATTGTTTCCCGGCATTCTATCCTATAATCAAACTCAAAGGGACGATGGGATTTTTGTGGTGTGATATTGTTGCTGTAGTCGCTTTTTGTCCCGAAGAAAAGACAAACCACACCTGGCAGGGATCTCAGCGGACTGATCATTGATCAAGAAGAGAAATAGAGGCCTAAAAATTAGACATATTGAGCTGGGAAAAGGAGTGAACTTAAGCACGCAGGCTTGCAAATAGACAGCGGGTAACGCAGAAGGTCACCCACTTGGATAAATGGAGCCAACTTCCTAATTATTGATTAGTGTCTTACCCTTTGAAGTTGCTTATAGTTGCATTGCATGCTGTTCTTGATGCGGCTGTATGTCTTCCACCCAGTGGGGACTTAGCTCTATCACAATTACGCCTACAGATTCAATGTAAGCATAATGGTATTTCACTTGCATCCTACAAATATAACTTCATTCAAATTGCCTTGAAATTATGTGGCGAACATCTCACACCGAAGACATCAAATCGAAGACATCGAGTCCTTTCGCGCTTTCGCAGCCACCTCCGTCCCCTCGCTGTGCGGCGTATGCAAGGAAGTCAATCTCTGGAGAGGTTCAGGGAGCGCTGGGCCAGAGGCTGAAGAGTGGGGACAGCGCTGTAAAGTGCTCAGTGTTGCTTCATTTCCCCATTTTAATTGGGATATCTAAATGCATCCCTGGTTTGTCAATACCCGTCGGGGTCCCAGATAAAAATGATTTGTCTGATGCATTCGGCAGCATGCTCTGCTCTGCTCCGTGGAGAGTGTGTTCCGCCACTTGTGCACAGCAGCGTAATGGAGAGCGCTTGTTGTGTTTTGATTCTCCTCCAGGAACAGGAACAGGCGTCGTCTTGTCTTTTTCCTCACCATTTTCTTTACTCTTTTAACTGTAACGAACAAGCAAACACTTGAACGCGTCGCCGCCCGTCTATACGTACAAATGTACAGACAGGCAGAGGGACACATGCACAAATTCACATATACACACGCACATACATATCTGTAGCACTCGCTGAAGGTCAACACAATAACACCAATGTTATCTGTGTTTTTATGTGCTCCGTTTCCCCACTGTCCTTGTCTCTTTCTCACCTCCTGTTGCCACGTGCCATCACGCCTCCCTCCCTAAGAACTGAGGGTTGTGTTATCTGCAAACAGTCCTGAGAAAAACTCAGGGTTGCGAGCGTGCCCTTGATGCTCGGACTGTTCGGCAGAAGTGTGATGCACAGTGTTTGACACATTCATTTGTTGTTGTGCGTCTTTGAGAAACTGTAGTTTGCTCTACTATATTGATGTGGACGCTGCTGCAATTTTAGCAAAAAAAAACAATCACACAGAGGTTTGAACGCAATGTTTTACCAAGCAGTGGGATCCATAATATTTATTCATGAGAGAGAGAGAGAGAGGGAGAGAGAGACTATTCTTGATTGATTAAAATTCTAAATAACAATTAATCAATCATTGATTATTCATTATCATTCTTTATTGTTTCTCATGTAAAATAGTGTACATTTTTCATTTGGTCAATCAAGACAATTCCAAGCAATGAAATAATGATACTCGCTCTCCTAATACAAATGATTCTGTTCACCTCCGTGCCCCCACATGCATATAACAGTGTTATTTATATTCATATTATGCAAATACGGGTATTTGGTCTGGATTTCACCACAACTGCAATCAGGAGGAAATTAAGCTAACGACCATACAATGACAATAACCAAGCCTCTGTAAATTGTGTACTGGGCTGGGAAATCAAACCCAACAGGTGGTGCCCAGCTGTGCTTATGGACACGATGACGCAGTGCGAGAGCCTATCAGCGGCGGCACACTGACTTTCACAGCCCGCTGTTTATGACACGAGCTAGCATTTTACAGTGGCAAGCAGCCAGACTTGTGTTTATCAGTGACCCCTCTATATGGACAGATAAAGCACATCTCTTTGGACACCATTTTGGGACATGTCTCAGCAGTTTTTTTTTCATTTATTTTGGTGTGTGAAATACGTAATATTTAGTTGCGGTTTCAGGCAAGCATGGAGTGAAAATTTGAACTATTCTTGAAAATACAACGCAAACTGATTACTTTGGTGATGATATACTGTACAGCCTCCAGTGAGTGTGTGTGTCTTCTTGATGAAGAAATGTATTTTCTTATCTCAAAGCTGGAGTTTGTTTATCTGTTTTTGCCAGACTTTGTTGGATGATGCAGACAGTTATATTGATAAAGCCTTGGGGCAACGTGATTCATCCCATGCAGCAACACATCAGACTATGACTGTACCTCGAACAGAGGAGATGAGTTGTCTGATTTAATCCAGGTGTCGTAATCCACTCATTTATTACCCTGGAATTGCACAACACCTTGCGTGCATTCGTTTGGGCATGCACAGAAAACATGCTAATCTCGCCAAATCAAGCATTCTCCTTGGCTAGAATATTTTAACAGGGTATTGTTAGGAGACTGGCTTAAGTCAGGGAGAGGTCAGCTCCTTCAGATTGAAGTGGTTGTCAACCTTTTCAGCCTAATGAAATGACTGGGGGATGGGTGCTTGTCTCAATGTTATACATTCTCAGTCTTGGTAGGGGGTAGTTCCAAGTCTTTATTCAAACCGTTGGGGGTGGGGCAAAAGATAAATGCTAAAACTGCCTGAGCTGCAAAACATCTCGTGAAGCAACTATTTTATCGCTTGTGTCCAATTGTTATTTGTTTTTCACTAAAAATGAGACGGTGCGCCTAAGATGAAATGTCTGTTGCTGTACATGCTGATACACAACAGTGCATGACTGTAGCTGACAACTAATTTCCACCCCACTCTAGTGTGTAGGAAACTGTCTGATTTTTTCAGCGATATATTCCCAGATGACGTTTGAGTTGGCACGAATTAGTCATCAGCTCTTCACACGCTATGTGTGTAGTCATTATTCTCCTGAATGCGCCTTCAAATTCACGTCTTTTCGTTAAAACCATAAGTTTTCAGATGATGTAAATTCAGAATTTCAGCTTTGGAACATGACTGTGAAACCTCTTTTTTTTAAGTTAATACGAATACAGAACTGCAGCTGGGATGTATTTTTATTTTATGCCACACAATTTAAATTAGTTTTTTTGTCAGATGACCCACTTTGTTGTAAACTAGAGGGAAAAAAGAGAAACCACTTCATTCTTCTTCTGAAAAATCTGTTGTATGCACAAATTTGCAGCCCCCAGTAAAATCAGGCTGTCTCTCATCGTTAACAACAAACGAAAAAGTAGAACAGACAATTTCCTTGAGCAGAATTTAAGCCTGGAAGACAGTCAGCGCTGCTCCTCTCAGCAGGATGCCACGTAAGTGTTCTTTAGAAACACCTTTCTGAATAGCTTTTGTTTTCTTGGCTAGCTTAGAGGTCAAATATTATATTCAGGACAAGCATCCAATGCATAATAATGTTATTGTCTAGTTGTATATTAAACGTACATTTTATGATTAACATAACATTATATTGTGTGTGGCCTAGGTCATGGCCTGCAGTCACGATATAAAAACATCAATATGTGGTGGGAGACACATTGCTGCATAATTCAACTTACCGTCTACACAGCATTATTGGGATAAACGAACAAAGCTCCCCCCAAGGTCCTGAGGCTCTGTGATCTATTAGGGCGCCGTCGTTTCGGATGGAGAATCGCAGCGAGCTAGGGAATTTTTGGTGAAGGGAATGGTATTGCCGACATCCTCTCTAGTGCAATCGCTTGTCCTTGTAGGGCAGAAGAAAAAAAAAAAACAGCACCAGAGGCTGACTTGGCTGTTCCTCTGAGCTCCGTCATAAATCCGACTGAACATTTCTGAACATCTGTTGTGGATGATTAGCTCCATGGCCAGCAGAGTTTGACCGGAGGGAGTGAGAATCAGTGTGTTCCCGACTTGTGTGTGTACTCGTGCCGTGCATCCTGAATTAAGAATGAGGATTTTGCATATTTTTTTATGATTTGTTTTTAGAGAGGGGTAAATTATTTCTTTTCCCAGATTTTCATTATTCATGGTACATGTTATTGGTTGTTTGGTAGATTGACATAGTCACTTGGGGGTGCTTATATGTTTAAATGCCGCACTTATTACACCTCTTTACTGTCTGTGGGAATCGTAATAAAATCTTTATGCAAAAGTTCAGTATTCAATGCATGAAAAAACGGCATACAAAACACTTGGTTAGCTTCTCTACCTGGAAGCTATTCAATAGATAAGACAAAATAGACTGTCTGCTTTAAGACTACGTAACCTCACGTGTACTCATGCCTCAAATACTTCTTTTGCACACAGGTGAACTTCAATAATGTCTCTCATTGGTCAGTGTTCAGGAAGGTAAGGCATCGAAGCCTCCCAGCTCTTCACAATGAAATCTGACACCAGTGACATCACACAGTGGGTCTGGCTTCTCCCAGGCAGTCCCTCAACAGCTCTCAGTGTGTGAACAAGCTCTGACTCTAAAGGATCTCTCCCTAAGCCACATTGAGCTATAGCCACAGCTGGAAATATATTGCTGGAGAGCCAAAAGACTCCGCTTCCTTTGGTTTAATGAAATCTTGTCGATGGAATAACTGAATAAGAATTGGAATCTACTTTTTTTGAGATATCTTTCAGGGATAATCTTACGTGGATACTGCTGGATTCTCTTTTCTAGGATTTGGATACGTGCTCTGGAATAAGTGCCTGAGCCCGAAAAAGGAATTATTTTTGTAAGGGGAGCTAATTGACATGCATGGGTAAGTGTGAATTCTGCCCTACAGCATTATCATTACTGAAAAGAAAGCGAATCTCTTAACAGAAAGGAAAACAAGTGAAGCACAGGTGCATTTTGTGAAATTTACTGGGCTATCCTAGACTCTGAAAGTGACTCCTTTCTATAGTCAACAGCTTTTACAACTTGCGTGTCAGGATAAAAGTAACAAGATAAGTTGATATGTTCCCTTTCAATGATCAGGTATTTTTCTTACTATTCTTTTGTCTCTATCTCTTTTGTCCTTGTTCACTCTTGCTTGTTAAGCCAAAACAATAGTTTAACCTCGTCTTGGCTGAGCTCTATTGGCTGGCTCTCTGGCAAATTGCCCTGTCTGGTGCAAGCCCTCCCTTACTTATTCAGAGGACTTTGAATAGAAGAGCCATAGAATGTCCCCTAGCTACCGCTGCTAAGGTGAGGCACCCCGCCGTTCTACTGCATTAGGCCTATACTGAGGCCAAACAACCTGTTTTTCCAGTTGTCTATATCTCTCTGGGTAATCTGGAGCCTAAACCTTCTGCTACAGGAATTCCAGCTCCAGAGAGATAGGAACGACTTTGACTTTTTGGGAATAATTAGCTTCCTTTTTATCAAAAAAATCACAAATCACTTAATTATTAGGTAAAACGTAATCTGGAAAACTTTTTGTAACCCAATTTCAAGAAGAAAAAAAAAGAACTTTTTGGAATTATGGCTATATGTTTGGGTTACCAGGTATCAGAAAATGTTGCCAATACAGCAGGTGTTTCACAACAGGAGAAAAAAGAGCTATGTGTGGAGAAAAAAAATAGCCCTTTTCAACTTTTTCTTTTCATCAAAGCTGTCTTAAGCTTTCAAAGCTCACAGTGTCGACAACATGTCTGTCTCGCTTTGTTTGGTTTTTGAAAAGGCGGAATTTCCCCACGGGTGCATCTCCCTGTGAACATATTTTTCTCCTCAGTCTAACCAACTAAACTTGATTTTTCTTTTTTTTTTGTTTGGTTAATGATTAACAAGTTCAACTGTACTCGTGCTACTCTTGGCTCAGACTAGTAACCCAGATTTTGAATAATGGCCAGAAGTTAGGAGGAGGGAGTTTAAAGACACTACTGCTAATAACGTCAGCAAACACAACAAACAGCACGGTCATTTGTCCAAGCGACATCCCATCGTTCCAGTCTGTGACTGAGTATTGTCCTCCTCCACTTTCCTCGTGGAGCCTAGATTCTACTCTCACAATCCGGCCTCATTCTTTGTCAGCAGTTACGTTCCTCAGAAACATGTCATACCATGGGTTTCACCTCAGGAAATATCCGCGGTCATTTGTTTACTGGTTTTTAATTGTTTAAACAGAAAAATGAAGTACCCCCCGCTTACCTTGAGGCTTTCCTCTCAGATAAATAGCTCTGTGTAGAAGAGTCAATCTTTCAGTGTAGCTCCCCAATGGTTTCCTCATAAGTAATTATAGTTTAAGCATATAGATTTTTGCATAGGACTTGATTTTTCATCATCAGAGAATTGGACGATGTGTAATGGCCTGTTAACGCATGATGGATTTGCTTAATTACTCTTCTCCCAGTTGGGACATGAAAGAGGTTGCTTACAATCACAAATCAATGTTTGTCAAGGCAACTGGTTGAGTGGCACCCCACATTTGCATATCAAGCATATATGGACAGAAACACTTTGATACCAACTTTTACGTGCTGCTCAGTAGAACATTAATGTAGTAGCAACACAGACTGGTTTATGGACAGGTGCCAGACTTAATACTGCAGTTTTGCATTCCTTATAACACTGAGAGGAGGTGTCTGTTAAGCGATAAGGTTGGGAGTAGTTATTTGATGTTTATGTTAAGAGATTAGTGTGTAAGATAAGTCATCTGCAACGTGTGATGTCAACCAGGGGCCACCGTCAGTGTGATGTGTTAGCTGTGCTGGTTGTCACTTACTGTCTGAGTGGAGACACTCATCCGTTCTGACAATTTGACAACAACTCGTGGGCACTTCCAACCGCAGGGGTCACTTCAGTATTTCAGTTCGTGATCCAATATCTTTAGATTAGGGAAGGCCTGAATATGTTGTTCAATTGGTGTTCTACTGAGAATGTACAACTGTAGGCCAGCGCTTTGTACACAGAGCTCTGTATTTAACACACAATAGCGATGTTTGGACAATAGTCTCAGAACAGCTATCCACATTTCATACCAACTATTGAATGTCTATTTTGTCGTCATAGCCTTCTACCTTACATTTAAACCTCATTTCTGTGCTGTACAGTCATGAATTTCTCAATGGGAACACAAATCCGCTTTGTCAGTGAGGACATTTCCCTCCTTGCACAAAACTCATTTTAATTCCATATCATCCCATTACGCCCCCACATTGATTGAAACAGCCTCCATTTTCAGGAGCAGATGCATTTTGGAACACTGGAGGTACTGGGAGTCTAAGCCTTATGTATGAGAAATGTGCAGTGATGCAGGTCAGGCACATATAGTTGCCTTGATGCACACTGTGGCCAGGGCAAGTGTAAATTACACAATGTAATAAGCTGTTTTCTGATGACTCTAATTGCTCTGGTGCATCATATCATTCATTTTCCTAATCACAGAATCACTGTGACATGACACTAAGGGCACATTAGTGGGATTCTTTTCTGCAGGGAGCTAGTCGCCATGCTTCATTTTTAAGCCGCTCAATATTTTAAGATGCCTTTCTTAGTCAAAACATTCTACTTGATTGTTTTCCCAATCCTCCTTCACCTTTTCGAAAAGATTTACATCCTTTTTCATCAGTCGATTAAGTCTTCAGCAACTCAAATAATTGCAGGTGTCTCACCAACAATATGACATGTAACACAATAATAAGGGGTTCTAAAAATGAAGAGCTTCCAATGCGCAGCCTCACATCAGCATTGGGGAGTGTGGCACGTGTGGTGTGTTGTAGAGGGCGACGATTTAGACATCACTGTAACGTTTGGCCTTTGTTCTTCTTATGGTTTGTCCTCAGACACAGGCAATGACTCTTCTTTAAGAATTCTGAGCTCCCTGGCTTGTTTTGGGAAGATGGATGGAGCTTCATTTGGTTTCATTAGAGTGTCTGCCTTATTTATAGCCCGGCTGTGCAGAGCCCACTGGCCCCACTGTGCCCCTGTAAGGATGTTAGGAGCTATGCCATAGATGAAACATTCCTGTGTCCAGGGGGGTATTCTCTGAGGAGAGCACTGTTTGTTCAAGAAAGGGCAGTGGGGTGACAATGCAGGAACCATGTGCAAGAGCCACTGAAATCTAATTCCACCAGCCCGACATGGCTGCAGTGCTCCTGTTTGAAACGTTTCGCTTGTCCTTGTAGTGTCATTTGTTTAGTGGTATATAATGACACTACTGGAAGTGAAGTGCGCACTGTGTTTTACTCAGCTCCCCTCGAAATACAAAAGAGTTCATCCAAATGTCTGATAGGGCGTTTCATCACATTTACACATAGCTATACTGATACACACTTTAATATTTTAAGTATTCACCGTTTGGAGTTCCAGAGCTCCAATCACAAACCTTTATCTGGATCACCCCCCCAGCCCCAGAGATTACAACTTCAGAACCCTGGAGCAGGGATGCTGTCTGCCTGGTAATTTGATGGCTAATCCCCTGCCTGTTCCCTACAAATCTCTCTCCTGATAAAGGGGTTGATTCAACATTAGTAAACATGGGAGACCTGGCCTCCTTGGCTGGTAGTCAGACAAGAAAACTTATTGAGGGAGGATGAAATAGAGAAATTACCCATCACCTCACATTTTGTGAGAAGGCCAATTTGATGGATTATTTAATGCCATCAAGGTGACCAGTTAGATCTTTTTTCTATCTATTGGCAGCCCTTTTTTTTTTGTATGAGGTAAAGTGCTCACAGTGAATTGCACCGATCGAGCAAGGATGAAAAATTGGTAACATCCCATGCTTACTATATCCTATGTAGTCCTTTGTAGTGGGTTTCCATATAGTCAATTGTTAAGGCAAATTCATTAACTTTCTGACCTCAATATCTCATCCTAATGATCACTGCACTGCTGCCATGGCTAGACATGATGCCTCACTTAAAAGGAATTCATTTCGTCAGATCTTACTTCACAGGCTTAGACTGGCCCATAAAGGCTTCTTATATGACCAAGTCTCACTATATTGATGTCGGGAGCCCTCTTAAGATTACCGTAGAGGGTATTGGCCTATATCTCCAACGCAAGTCCTGTTTCTTGGATGATTTTTCACCTCCAGTAGCCACCCAGGCCAGATGCCTTTAGCCCCGACTTGTTCAACCAAGTTTAACTCAACCTGGCAAGATAGCATTGAACCAATGCGTGGAGTTACTTCAGGTTCATGATTCCAGCATTGGCTGTGATGGGTTCTCAATTGTTGACCTGACAGGCTCTTGAAGCATCTGGGTGGATCCGGTGCCGTGAGTGACAGGTGCTGTCCCGACTTGTCTTCTTGTAACGGTGGTTAGTCTGGTGTTCAGTCGATTCGTTGTCAGGGACAGATACAATGTGTCAAGGAGAATTTGGGGAGATTTCAAGCTCCAGCACATCACAGACTGGTTAAAGAAGTGAGGAAGTTTCAAGGTTTGTGTGGTGTTTGATGTTGAGTCATATATTGCAAGTGGACTTTTTTTTTTTTGAATAATGATAATAAAAGATCTCTATAAATATGTTGCATCCACCAGTTTATTTACTGGGAATTACATATCTGGCATTTTTACTCATAGTTGCTTTCTATATAGACAGAACTCTAAATCTTAATAATAGTCAGCCAATTGAGAACATGAACCACATTATTGGATAATGATCTAAATCTTCAATTAACTATTTCATTAGCAGCTAAAATAATTTCTCTCCCTCACTCGCTCACTGTCCCTCTCTTCGTGCGCATGCTGGTTGTGTGCTCCTTGCGTCTCGTTAGCCAAGCCACAGAACAGCGCCCTTACACCAGTGGTAATTGATAGTCTGGAGGCTGTCTCAGCTGCAGGTAAATCGCATCCGAAGCTGCTCCGTGAGGGAGAGGGTGGGGTAGTGGAGGGAGCATAAATAAGTTTTCCACGGAGTAAAGAATTCAGAACACCTAGAGGGGCAGCAGGGGAAAAGTGCAAGAAGGGCAGGTAGCTTAACAGAAAGAATAACTGAAAGAAAGGGTGAGGGTGGGAGAAATATTTGAAATGCGTGCAATTTATTTAAAGTCTTCGACAAATGAGATTTCTTTATATAGCACGGGCTTATGTGTGCATGAAGCCTGCATTACTCTCAGTTACATTCCTCTCCAGTACAGCGCATTGCCCCATGTCATCTTTGTTCACTCCCCCACAGTTGCTGTGTGCACTATCATATGTGTGGCTTTTGCTCCTTTTAAAACACTTCCATGAGATTGACATGGTGAAAGAGAGAGATTGGTCCCAGTGAAAGATTTATGGGTAGTAATGAGGATGTTGGCAGAGTGCAGGTCGTCGTGTTGTGACTCTGACCTGTCAGTATAATGGACGTTGCTAGTCAGCTGGCAATCGATTGTTCTCCTCACGGCCCTGTCTGCCTGTTGTTCTTCACTCCTCCTGTCTGTCAGCCTGGCACCTAGAGACGGGGGATGAAGCAGAATCTTTTCCGGGACCACTGATACAGTGCCCAGATATTTTCTCATTACCCGAAAGGTAGCCTGAGGTGAAGTGTTATGGCAGGCAGGTCGGATTCTAACTTTCTGGCCAAGGTAACTTGGTAACAGAGAGCCTCAAGCCCTCATGGGCATGGTCAATGAAACAAGGAGTCAGTTCCTCTTATTTTTATCTATTACTTATAACCCCTCTTCATCAATGTAATCAAATCTGAAGTGGTGTTTAATCTTGAGCCTTTGTCACCGGTGGAAAAGCACCAATCACAAAGCAGTACATGTTACGTCAGGTTAGCGGTACATGGAGAGGTATTCTCCATCTTGTTGCAGAACATGAGCGAAGCTGAAGGTCCAAACTTTTCTTGCTCTTTATCAAGTGGTTCATGCCTCCCGTTTTGCACTCAGCTCTTTTACATTTTAATCCAAGGACCTCTGGAGAGCGATGGCGATATATGGCTCCATCTGCTCCAACAGACTGGCTCATAGCTCAGTCAAAAAGAGACTGAGGTGGAGATCCGGCCAGAAAGAGATGGAGAGAGTGAGAGAGAGAGAGAAACAAGGGAATGCAGAGAAACACAGACTGACAGAAGTACAGAAGGGCTTATTAGAATCTGCCTCTTTTCGGTTGTTGGAAAGGGGCAGAGAGGACCACCGTCTGGTGTAGAAGGCAGGCAAGGAGTTGGATTAGGGCCTCGGGGAATCTCTTCTCCCGAACTCATTTAGAATGGCAGCTATCCCACATGAAGCCCGTGAGCTCTTTACTGTTTTAGGTGGACTCTGAGGCTTGGTTTTCTTTTCGCGCCACATGCTGTAAGTTGTAGGTTTCCAAGTGACACATGTTGATGTTTGTCTTTCAAATTCCTCCAAACACATTTCTCATCAGGGGGTCCTCCTTTCCAAACATAACCTTATGCTTCATCCTAAACAATATCGGTCGTAAAAACAATGTTTCTATATCCCTGCACAAATGGTTGATTATATAGGAGGTGTGTTTCAGCCCACCCTGAGTTGGTCTAACCCTTCCCTCTGTCAACACTGGGTTTGTTCTCCCGTACCTTGGACCGCAGTGGATTATTTTCACTGTGGCTTTTACATGCTCTGTCGTAGGGTGAAATAGTAAAACCACTGTGTCAACATACAGTTTCATCCTGGCTTTCACAGCACTGACAGAAAATACAAACCCAAAGTGCAGTGTACTACGAACAGGCCTCTCCACATTCTGAATATCCTCACCTCTGTGTTGAGTGGTTGCAAATTTTAACCCAATCTCTAACTGTTGATGTAAGCTTTCCCCGAGGTGGATTTGCATATATCACATGATAAGCGAGCATACATGAGCAGACCATCCAACGAATGCCTGAGAAATTCTGCCCCAGGATAAGTAGCGAATGTCTGTTAAAATGTGAACTGTGAAAATACATCTATGCCCTATTGTAGGAAACAGTGGCCTGAAAATACGCCTCTTATCATCGAGCACCATTGCTACGGTGTAGTTCTCATGTAGGCCTCTGCAGGGTCCCTTCTGGCCAAAGACCTTCACTCCCAGCCCGTTACAGTCCCTAATCTGGCCTGACACCAAGCTGATTTACAATTCCCCCCTACCCAAAGCAGTGACTGACTAGAGGTAATTGATTTAGAACAGTGGAGACACCTGCTGAATAGTATGAAGCCCTGAGAAGCCCTTGTCTACACTCTTTATATGCTATTAAGCTAAATATTCACACCTCAATGCTACTGCCACCTAAAAATAAAAATAACAAGACACCAAAATCTACAGAGAAAGGGAAGGTTTGTGTCTTTGTGATGTGATAATAGTGAATAAACATATATCTATTCTGTATTTGTTTGATATGTGTGAACCCTGCCATGTTGTACCCTACCCCTCTTCCCAAAGTGGCCTGAGTTGAACGCGAACAAATTCCTCTGTTTGGTCTTCTTGCTCACATTCCTTTAGTCTGTTTATCTTCTACAAACTAGCGGATTCTTTCTGCTCAGGGGGTGGCAGGGGTTTGTAGTGCTCCGTATGAAGTCAGAAGAGGAGGGGGGGGTCCGTATCGTCTGCGCTGCCTAGTCATTTTATGGTACCATCTGTCCACCAACAAACTGTCAAGTGGTGACGTCTAAGCTCGTCTTTCTTGCGTGACAGAGTGAATATTCTTTTGATATATGTACACATCTGCTGTCGCGAACGAGTCTCGGTTTATATTGCTAATTTAATGTTTGGCCACAGCACAGAATCATTCTAAATTATGCAGTAATTCATTTGCAGAACTCTTTAAAGTAAGAACAAAAACAATCCTTGAAGAAGGTTGAAGGCTGTTAGCTGGCTAAATGACGGCTACATTTCCTGGGACCGTGAACTAACTACAAAGCTTTATGAGGTTAGCTTGGCCTCAGATACAATCAATCGCAGGCTGGCCTGAATAAAAGAATGAAAATTACAATGATTACAAGAATCTTTATATAATAATCCACCTCAAAGACTCAAAAAGCCAAATTAACTAGACAAACTAATGAATAGTAAAATTACAACCCTAACAATATTACGCAGTACACTAAATAAAGACAATGAAAATGAAAGCGATGTTTTCTGTCTGTGATTGAAAGATGTATTCATTCAGTGCTTTCATGATAACTCCACGCTGATATTCAAATGTGGTGTTAAGGTTGAAGAATTCTGTACATATACTTGTAATTTAGTGCGGGTGGAGACGGCGCTGCTTTCATTTGACGAATGTCTGTTTTACGTCAAGCCCACTGTTGATTTATTGCAGGCCCTTTGCCCGGCACATTGTAATGCAAGACATTTTTCCTTGCTCGGCAAATCGACAACGCCAATAATCACTGTCCAATAAATTCAAATGGAAGTGGCACTGCGCTATGTCTCTTCTGCGCCATGTAATACATATCACCTTTCATTCCCAGATTGATTTACTGCTGGTAAGATTGGTAGCCCCCCCTCAACCCCCCAGAGGTGACTAAATTCTCATTTCAATGGCAATTTATGGAGGCACTTGAGTTTTGCTAAATGTTCACTCAACCAGACTTAATGCCAGTTGACATTGTCTCATATGGTGACGCCCATATGGAAGACTCTTCACATTCTCAGGAGAAACATGTTAGATCCTGCCGCGGCACGGTCGCAACCTGTAAGTCCTCCTTCATGACTCAAGGTATTTCATTAGAATGCGTCATGGAGACTCGACGTCATTTGCGGTAAACGTCTGAATAAATTTCCAGTCTAATATTATGACACCCAATTATCGAAGTGTGTAATTAACTCACCTGATGGATTTCTTTGGGTCTTCCCCATGGGCAGACACTGCATTTCATTGATTCATTACATGAGCACTTTCATTTTAGGCGAACACAATCAACGTCCTGTTAGTCAATCTATGGAAGTGCACTCATCTGTGGTAGGCAAGCGTCTCTCGGTTTCCCAATCTTCGGCCTGGCAGTAAACTGTTAACAATTAAGTCTGTGGACTCAGCTTGTAAACAGAAGAGCCGTAAAACCCCATAGGTCACAGGATGTTACCCTTCGTTTGCTGAATTTCAGTGAGAGGACTAAAGTCGCTGCACTTTAAAAGAAGACACCGTCAAGGCTGTGGCTGGAAGGATTTTGTGGGTTTGGGGAATTCCGATTACACTTTAGTATTACAACACAGAGCAGGTTTGCAGATATTTTTAGTTATGTTGAAGAAATTTCGAAACACTGAAGCTAGTTGTACTCACTTTCAGTTCATCATGGCATTACACCAAAAAGACCAAGGTTCTGTTTGTTAAGCACATAGACTTGTATGTGTTCTTTTATTGGACAGCTTTCTCGTGTGTAACGGGTGTTTGTTATTTAAGCAGTCAATAATTAATAATCAGTGAGCTAATGAGGGTGTTAAAAGGTCTTTTTAAGACCATATTCCTAAGCTCTAAGGATGTAGTCTGAGTGTCTGAACTCTTGTCAGATAATTGCACCTCAACAGATAGAAGGTCATTACTGATGCAAAAAAGGAGTTCAGTCTTTTGTCGGTGAATCCTCTGGAGCAGTGGAAATTGATCAAGGTCCAAAACGCTGCTTCAATTCAGCGTGTGACTGCGTTTGTGGTGCCACTGCAATGCCAACACAAACCTCCCCGATTGGTGTTTATCACTTACGGACACAGCCATGATTAGCTCCCCACACTGTTAGCCATACGTCTCATCTGTCCCGCCTCCCTGCACTCAGGCTGACCCGTTAAACAGAAATGGAGAAAAAGACGCAGCATGAGTAGGCGGGACTGGAACAATGGACAGGAGAGATGCTACCTGTAGTTAGTCTAATAGTGCTGTTTACTCAGCTTGGGCCTCACAGCTGTGTGTCACATTGTCTGTTTCTTGACTACCATTTGTCTTTGGGTGGTCACTCCCTTGCCACACACACGTATAGAAACACACACACACACACACACACACATACAAAGGGGAGTTACCAGGAATAACAGGCTCTTAATGTTTGTTGCAAACAAGCAAACGGGGTTTGTCCATTTTTTTTTCTTATTCTCCCCTCCCAGCTACATCCAATGGATCTTTAACCATTTATTTTCTATTGATGCCCCTCTGTTACACCAAAGCTTGCAGTCTTGAGCCCACTGTAGAGTGTTCTGATAGTGTCTGAAACTCCCTTTCTGACCAGGGCGATAACATCGACATAGAGCTGTGTCGGCTGTTTCATAGAGAGGATGTTCACTGTGTTATTACAATGATTACAATAAAAATTACAGATCTCTAAAAGTTAGTCGAAGTTTGAAATAGTTTAAAAGTCAATGTTCAGAGTGATAATTAGGACTGCAGTTCATAATAGAATAATCAGAACGATCATTTTGGTCGATATTATGGAGCGCTTATTCTCTTTCTCTCTTGCACAGGTGCGCACACATACACACACACGCACACACTTCAGGCTTCAGACTTGCATTATTTCCAAGACAGAATAATTGTCAGACACACACAGGCAGATGTCTACCCCTACATGCACTCACTGGTTTTCTCTCTCCCTCCCACGTAGCGACAAACAATGTCTCACTGTAAGTGCACTGTTTTCAATCAGAATACACCTTTTCCACACTTCCCTCTGTAGCACAAACAACCATATTTGTTGAAAGTCACCAATGTTGTGTTGCGGTATTGGTGTGCAGCTGGGCTAAATAAGTAGCAAAATAAATAAAGAACAACTCTTGCTCAAGGAATTTGTCTCATTGAAGATGAAAAGCATCTGCCTCTCTCTGGCATCTGCTGTGAAAGATATCCCTCCAACGCCAAGGGTTTGGAGTACGGCGGGTAGCCAACTCTATCAGCCGCACTCACTCTCTACCCACAGAAACGAACCAATGCAACGCTGGCGCACATTAAAATCCGTGTCACAACAGCTCTGTCAGCCAACAAAGTTAATGCGAGTTGCACTCATTTTGCAAAGCTAACTTGGGGAATTAACTTGAGATAAGAGTGAGGCCTAAATGTCTTAAACTCTGGTTGCGCGGTGAGGGTGTGATCCACATCTTTGGCAGCCGGAATAGCGTGTCTGAGTATGCGCATGTGTTTTCTGGATCTTAGCAATCCAACAATGAGCCGTTTTCTCGTTAGCAGTGAAGGTAGAGATGCCGAGGGAATCTTTTTATGCGGGCTTCAATGTAATAATAATAATTTTTGCTATCCTCATGGGCTATCTAAATGCAGAAAGAAGCACAGTGCAACTACATATGATCACTGATTGAATTTTCAGTGATGAGAGATAAAATTGGCAGCACAGGATGTTTGGAAATTCCTTACGTGCAAGGTGTCTCGTGTCACACAAAGGAGTTTTTTGATGTGGAACATCCCTATACATGACTGTGAGTGATGAGGATCTAGCTATCAGTGATATTTGTCTGCAAATGTGGCCAGGTGAGGCACCAACACTGTAAATCACAGCATTCCTTTGTATCATCTTACTCACTGGTGCCTCTCTTTGTGTTTGCTCGGTGACTTGTAAAGAAAGGTTCAAGCAGTGCTCTGATGAAGAAAATCAACAGTTGAAATATATCTTAAGAAATATCTTGCTTAGTGGAATGTTTTCTTGGCCTCGGTTCACAGAGAGGGCAGCCCAAAAGGTGCCTGGTGTGTGTGTTTTTCAGAGTTTCCTCTCCTCACCTTCACAGACCTAAGAATGGAAAGGGTCTTCTTCCCACAAGATACTGGAGGCATTGTGTTCCTGACATTTCTTTACCGATACTGAATAGACTAAATCTGTCTGGCATCCTAGCAAGTCTGAAGATATCGCACACTCTGAGCTCTTCTTCTGCAACCAGTATTGACTGGTCAGTATAAATTGGGCACTGAGACTGAACGGACATGCAGAGTAAGTTTTCGATTCAGTTCTAGCGAAGCTCTTTTTTTCAGAGTCAATCCTTCCTGTGTCGGCCCCTCAAGACAAAAACTGAAACTTTTCTTGTTCTAGTTTGTTTCCAATGGAGACTCTCTTTAATTTCATCAAAAGGGAGATATCTTGTCTTACCATATGCTCTGCTTCAGAACATTACGATTGCTTATCACATATGGCCACAAGCAAAAGAGAAATGCAGTTTGTGTAATCTGCGTGGATGCACTGTTTCTGCCTCCAGAATGACGTTAGTGATTGAAACTCAAGGCTATAACAATCCTAAGGTCAAGCATCAAAACCATGACACTAAATCTAATTCAGTAAAAAAGATAAATTTTGGGGGCCAGACACATTTAGTGTGTCTCCATATAGACAGCGCAGCGAACCTTTTGTTTTCAATCTCAGCTTGGTTAATTACAGTCAACTTGTGGACCAGCTGCCACCGCTTTGTTGACCAGCCGTGTCTCTTGGGGGTGTATGTTAAGTGTTTATGTATGCATGTGTGTTGTCATTCTGTGAGATCATGGCACTTAATGTGATTTGAGTCCATCTGGGAGAGAGAGTTTCAATTTCGTAATGGGGAATGTTAAGTGGGTGTTTGTCCTTAGGGAGTAAAGCTCAGGAGGTCTTCTGCTTTATACCAATCCCCACGGTGAGCGGATGCATGACGATGCCGCGTCCTGACCTCCCCTTTTGTTCTTATTTCCTTGAATGGTTTCTTTCTGCACTGCACTCGCAGCACTTTCCCTGAAATGGTCTGTGTGTTAGATTTACCTCAAATGTTATTTTTCTCTGCCTGAAGCATGATTTTGTTTCTTGGTACTGGAAGCATTTTTGATCTCGACCAAAGAGCCATGGTGGTGCCTACCATTGTATTTTACAAAGTGTACAACATTTCAGTTGGCTTTGGATCTACTCTACACCTTCCTTTGTTATTGCTGCGTTTGCATCCTGTCATTATACTCATTCAAATATATGCAAATATTCTGTGAGTGTGAATGCTAATGTTTCTTATACTGCTGTTCTGCATGTGTTTTCTCTCCCAGGTGTTAGTCTTTGATCCTGTCAGAGTGGGAAGTATCTAGCAGGGGACTGAGGAGGGAGCAGTGCCAACTTAGAACATGGTGCTTAATATTCACCTGGCAGTGCCCCCCCTGCCCAGAGGGGCGTCGTTGTTCCTGCTTCTACTCAGCTGCATGGTGGTCTCCTCTCTGGCTGACAGTAAGTCACAACATTACCTCCCCAACACTCACTAACACATCTAGCTTGAGCCAAACTGATTTGGGAATATGAGCATTATTTCCTGTAAAAGATTAAGGAGGAAACACAACTCGACTGGAAGTTTTATTTTCTGCTCTCACTTTATTTTGACCTACATTTTTCACACCATCATTCAAAACACAGGACGAAACACAGTATATCATTTCAGTATGCAGTAGTCACCAAATTTAGGATTGGGATTTTTCCAAAATTCTGAAAGATTAAGGATTAGATTTAACCCTCTGCATTGTTGCACATTAACTGATTATGGGGTTATTTAGGAAGAACAAGCTGTTACGCTCTTCAGTTTAGAGCTTCATAAATATAAAATATAATGCCCATTTACGTTCGCTCTCTTTCGAGGATCGCCGCAAACCGAAATAGCTGCTGTTCTAATGCACATTTTATCACTGACACTAAAAATACCTGCTCGGCGAATGCAGCGAAGCACCATCAGCCTTTTGCCCGGCTGTCAATCTGAATGAAAGGTTTTTCGGAGGAAGGCACTCAGAAAGATGTGTCACAGTTGCTGCACTTTGGGGTCCCAGGATCCGCCAAGAGGCAGTGCCCTGCCAAAGACGGGGTCAGGGACAGAATTAATTCAACACATGACCTCACCCATAGTGCCAGCATAAGGTCACTGTAATTCAATTATAACCCTACCCGCCACCCCCATGAACCACACCATCTCCCCTGTCCTTTCATATGTGGTTCCAATAGGATTTGTTTTACTGTACCCTTTGCCTTCTCCATCGCCTGTAGATTTTCTGCACATTATCAGCCTGAACCCGACCTTGAAGCAGACGTTTCACTCCTGCCTGCTTTGATGTGGCATGGATAGGCTTGTCTGTGCTCACACCTTGACTAAACACACAAGCTATTACCCCAGTTTACTTGTTTTTTGGCTGATACGCTGTGTTCCTTATCAACCTAGGGGTATGAACAACATTTATTGAAAGGAAGTCTGTGCTTTTTAGAGATAATCAGGAAAGGCCATTGATGTTGCCAAGATATTATTTCATTTCGGATGTGGCTTAAATACAAATGTGTCTGCAGTGCTTTTTTAATTTATGCTTGGCAAACAAATGCATACATTAGTAGAATATCTGAAGTCATATTACATTTTGGGAAATATTTTATTAAGGTGTCTAGTTTATACCCCGAGGTGTGCTATCGATGCTGTCGGGATTTTTCCAAAAAACAACAGCCGTGTTGTAAAAGATACACTCGCAACTCTTCACACATTGCGTTCGGCCTGAACAAAGTGTTACCTACACTTTTGTGAGTTGTGTCTTTCTGCTGGCACCCGCTGAGTCTCTCTGGTCTCTAATTTCAGTAATCATATCATTTACAGATAAACACACACAGCCAAGCATTTTAATTAACAGACAAAAGTGCTCTGCTGTGACAAGCTTTCGTTTGATTGAAAATCGAGCAAAACGCAGCATTCAAATAAGAGTCCTGACTTAAGATGGAAGTTCAACGAAAAAGAAAGCCGCAGCCATTGTTCGTAAAATATTTTATTGTAGAAATGCCTGACGCTGGCATGAGGATTACCCATGTACTCATAGACCTGCTATTACCTAGACAGCAGCGCCAGAAGCAGACATAGAATTAAAATAAGACAGTTGGGGAACAGAAATAACACCTACCACTAATGGCAGGGTTGTGTACGTTCGGTGTCTATAATTTGTATGCATGTAAGTTGTGTGAATGTGATAGTTCTGGTTGTGATTTCCTGTATTACAGGGCAGACTACAGACAGATATTACGGGTGGAGTGCCAGGCAAGGTTTTGATTACAAGGGTGCTGTCTGTCTGTCTGTATTTTATTTGCCTGTGGAACCAGTCGGAGACAAAGCAACAGTAGACATTTATATCCATAGTACACGCCAGTCTGAACAGTCTTAGCTTATGCCATACCCAAACACCAAGCACCATTCCATTTAGAGTACATGATTGGTGCAGCGGTGAAGGATGGCTCCATTCCAGTGACCATTGTATTGTTGGTTTGGCGCAATACCTCAGATGCCACAATTTATCTTGATTTAACTTCACAAATGAGCACAAGAGATCATCTCCCACCCCATGGATGTGTGACATCATTCTATATCGTCATTGGTTAGGGACACAATGCACTGTGATTACTCTGAGTGCTGATCTCAGACATCCCATCGATCCCCGGGGAGCTCTGTCTAATCAACAAGCTCTCTATACAGCCTGCATGTACACAATAGACCACAGCTCTGCAAGGTCAGCTTCAAAGTCACACATATCCAGCACTTAAATGTAATGGTTATCTTTTTGTAGTGCTGTCATTGTGAGTTATTTCATTGGCTTTAATGTGCTTTTGATCTATGTCTCCCCTCCTGCCTCTCTTGTGATAATCTTGGGCGGCTTTTCATGTGTGATGCAGCATGACCACCAAGGCCTTCTTTGTATACAGGGCTGTTCTTTTCGTTCCCAATGGCAGATGGATTATAATGGCACCCTAATTAGCTTAATAACTTTATAGTGACTCTCAAGCCTGGATTATGCTTAATTTCAACTGCTCACATGCATGCATACACTTACTGCTTAAGCTATGCTGCTCATTTGCAAACTTGAAGGCAGCCTGAAGGACTACATACATATATACGTACATATATATATATAAAAAAACATATATATACGTACACCCACGCACATTGTGAAGGTCACCATCTTATATATCGCCTCATATTTGTCACTAGCGTAGAGATATGAGTAGAATAATTGTGTTTTGTTAGTGCTAAAGGTACCGCCAAGGTGTTTCCCCTCAAGGCTGTGGTATCATATATGCACGTTTGGCATATTTCATCAAATATTGCCCTCGTTGCATACCTGACCATTATTTCAAAACAAATATATCCAAAATACCTTGAATCCCCGCAAACTTCCATTTACTACTTGCACCTGTGAATCCCAATGGATTGATTTGTCAAAGTGCCAAAGAGGTTTGGAAACTAGTAGCAGACAGGGAGGGTGTGGGTAAATTGGATTGTATTTTGAAGTGTCCATATGGTCACCCAGTTCAAAATCTTACAGGGATAGAAATTGATTCTTTTTTAATTAAAAGTAACCATATCCACCTTGGAGAGCCACTTGGAGAGTAATGATATTATCACACAGCTGTGGCGCGCACACATCATACAGACAGACTTGAGGTGTGTGGGGGTGGGGGGCAATGGAGATAAAGCTAAACAATTGAAAAGGCATGAGGGAAAAACAGAACAATTGACTGGGAAAACAACACCACGAGCAAGATTAAGTGCTGAAGGAAAGCAACAGTGTGAGAGGGTGGACAGGACCGCAGACAAGTTGTTTTCATAAGCTAGTGCAGCAATGTCAGAATGGTGGAGGGAGGATAGGACCATGAGAGGTTAATGATGTGAGATTAATAGTTTAATTAGGAAGCTCAATAGCAGGGCCAGAGGCAGTCACCCAACTTATCTGCTGTGTCCCAGATTCTGCACTGCCAAGGGACGACAAGATCTGCCAGTATCCTTCCGGAAAGGACAGATGAAGAATAGTTCGAGCCCTCTCAGCCCCTCTTTGTTTACAATGATGCCTTTATGGACTCTTCTTTTACATTTTAAGATTTACGCACTCAGGGCCCATGTATGCACATAGTCTAGGGTGTAATGAATTGCTGTTTACTTTGAAGGAGAATTTTTAAATAATTCAGCATTACCAAAGAAATTAATGTGTTAGTGTTTACGAACAAATATAAAAGTCGACAGAGAGTTATTTTGCCTTAAGAGATTCTTTAAGGAAGATTTTAGCTACGACGATAGCTACGACTGAGGGATCATCGGAGAGCCATTTTGCCATGCTCTACTGTGGATAATTTAAAGAGATTTTAAGTCGCACACAGAGCTCTTGGACATGGAGTAGAATATAAGCAGGGTTGCATCTGTTTAAAATGTATGGTTGCATGGTAATGCGGCAACTCAAAATTGTGAATTATCACAGCTGCACCAAAATACTAAATCATTAGGAAAGCAACCAAAATGCTTTGCCTGTCCAATAAGCCACAGTGCCTTTATTGTTTCCCTGTCCCTACAGTATCACTATTTAATAATGCCTGGAGTTTGACTTGTGGATAGTGGAATTACTTCGGACCTTTGGGCTGTGTGGATAATGAGAACAATGGCCTGGGCTTTTTGTGGTCCCTAAGGGATGGTAATCTAAAAGAGGAAAATTAATGAGGTTAGTGGGGTCGCATGGGGTTGAATGGTGATGGATGACAGGCTACCCCCCAAAAATTGAATCTCAGAAGAAGCAAGATGCCACCTGAGCCCCAAGCTCCAAATTTCTTCCTTAAACCCTCCCGCCCCCTCCAGGGATTACTTAACACACTTAACATTTTCCCCACACTGGTCTTTTAATGACACAGTCCAAGCCAAGGTGAACATTTGCCTTTTTCCAGCGCTAACAAAGCCCATGTTGAACCTCCCGAATCTCCTTCAGCAACTTAATAGTCATTTACATTACAAAGGTCTGTAGCTATAGCTGAAATATTCAAGCTTCTTTTCATGTCTAGTTCTGAAGGTCCACCCCCCCTTCCCGAGACTCACGCATAGATGCCTGCTGTTGGTCATCCCTCACAGATTTAAAATAGAAAAACACTTCATTTCATGACAGTACAAATGAGAACATTTCATTAAGTGAAATAAATGATCATTGGAGGTGATGTAGCCCAGGGGTTATTTAGATGAACTGTGCAGTTAGTCAGCACATTGGCAGGCTCGTCTTTAAGGTTCCGGCTGCATACTTCAGAAAGAGCGTGTTCATTGTCTGTTTGCTGCTCTATATATACCACATCTTATTTTGAAACAGCCAGTACATTGCAGTATAGATGCATATCGCCAGTGTTTTCATTAAAATATCATAGTATGGTCTGTAAGGGATTTTGTCTTGAATCACAGATAACAGAGGATTCTTGGTGTCTCTCTGGCACCTGATGGCTCCTGAAAGGTTTAGTCGAGGAGTAAGGTTGACTCAAAGAAGCCAAAAGTAGTGAGTCAGCCTTGAGTAGACAGGCTGGGTGTTGGTGGGCACCAGTTTAAAATACCACAGGTAACATAAAACCTCAGGGTCCACTTACGTGTGATTCCAACTAGACTCAACTCTTTACCATCAAAAAGTGAACAATGGACCTTTTATGTGCACACAATGGATGTATTGAAGTTGTTTTAAATACCCACTCTAATCTGTCACCAAGCCACATTGTGGGTATTTTTTTTTAAAAAATGGCTTTGACTGACTAAAGAGAAGAGGGCTTCAGAACAGAGAGATGCTCCTCTGGTTCATAATCGCCTTGAGAAGATGAAAGCCATTACATTAATGTTGCTCACACTGGGAGGAGAAGAGTGATGGGTAATTGCACTTAGAGTTCTTGTTCTTCTCAGCTGTGTTGAATTATTCACTGAAGACTACAAGACCCGATAGAAAGCCCTTCTCCATCACCCACAGGAGTATTGAGAGTTTGATGGTTGTGGACTTTTTTCTTTTTCTTTCTTATAGGTTTAGACATTTTGTCTTAAAAATCTGAGTGATGAATAATTTCGCTTCTTATGATGTCACTGTACTTCTGATAAAGTGTATTGATCTCCATCCATCTTCAGCCAGCACAGCAGCATTCTAAAAAAGACAGTCTGTGGTGCCTGTCTGAGCAATGTTAAGTTCAATATCGAGTGGGAGTGGAGTGGAGTGGATTTTCTAATGAAATATCAAATTTGTTAACTTGATATTAAACAGTTAAATCAAAGAAATGAATATACCGTCATTTTTCTGAAATACAGGTGTTGGTCTATTTTGAGGGAAACTCTGCTCATTATTCATATGTAGGAATAAATTCCAGCATGTGCTCAGCACATGTGTAATTTGAAATGGGTGTTTAATAGTTAGACAGAAATGCAGATAGCTTCAAACAGCATGTTTATTGGTTTAAACAAACAGCCTGAAGTGCAGTTGACTTTATTGGGGTAAATAACTTGCGAGGGAGGCAGCTTTATATGGAATTAATCGCAAACAAGTTGCCTGCTAATGGCCTGAAAAGGCCCTAATGGAAGTGTTCCATTAAAACAACCCAAGCTGATGCCATCAGACAAATTTCCACTAAGTGTTGCCTCATGAAAATGATAACTTACTAATCCATTATTAATAAGAATTAATGGTTTTCTCTGCCATGTGCATATCGATCCCTGATACTCTACACTATAGAGTAGCTCTCACTGGGCACTCTGGACAGGCTTGGGAATACACTAATTGTTAGCAGCACAACTGCCATTTACACAACTTTCCCTGCTGCCTCTACATTCATTACAACCTTTGTTCTGAAGCACCTATCGGGGGAAAAAGGGAGATAATTGTATTACTTCTTCTGAAAAATACCACAACACCAGTAGTGCTATGAATGTGATAGAATGTTTAGAAACTATATTAATAAGAATGGTGTAAACTGGTGGTTTTTATTTCATCCAGCCTACTGAACACACACCTCTGTTCACCACAGAGTAACTGAAATATGACAGATGTTTATCATATACCTCTATCACAAACGCCATCACCTCATTCTGTCCTTGGCTTGACAGAGGCACGATGGGACAAGCCTCTGGCTAATACACCTCACGATGACAAGTGTTCCCGATCGCCTGTCCAAGTAGATTGCTCCCTTTTTGTCTGGTCCAGTGAAAAACAAAACAATTATAGTGAAACTAAAAGAACCTGGAGGGAAGGAACTCGCATAACTTTGACCTCAGACCCCACAAATGAGGCTGCTGGCCTTAGGTTAACCTGGATGAAGAGGTGCTGTTAAATCCTCTCATACCGAGCAATTAGTGACCTGTTTTCTTGTAAGATGCCTCCGAGCTGCTTAAAACCAGGATCTATGCACATGTGTCAATAGCTTGCCCTGCAGGTCAAATTCAAATTTACAAGTCAACAGGACATGAGTCCTTTGTTATTCTGTATTAGTGAGGAAACCCTGCCCTGTCAGACTCTACTCTAAATACTGTGAATAACTAGATCAAAGCAGTGCATGTAGTGTTGTTGCAGGCTGGAAGGGATGGAATGGCTCAGTTCCACATAATAGAGTGATATAGAAAATAGGAAATCCACTGGTGTGTACTGTTTTCACTACTGATTAAGTTATTTATTCCATTTCACTGGACATGCCTCTGTGTGCTGGAACACTGCTTTCACATTGTGACCTTTTCAAAGCAGTAATTTGAGCATTCAAAACCACCTGTTTGAATGATTAACTAGTTATCCAACTCTGTTTGTCATGTTATCTGGGCTTCAGCTTTGACCTTATTTCCATAGACGGTCCAAATTTATCAATATAAGTTGTTTTCGTTTGCCTTTCCTTGTGTCCGAGATGGGTCTGATTAAATAAGAGCAGTTATACATGGCAGATGTTGAACAAGGTATTGAAATAGGTCAGATTGTGCATTGAATTTTATCTCTAGGACGAAAAGGGTTGAAAAGCTATGCAGGCAGAATTGCATCAACTTGTCATGGTTGTGGGCTGTAGCGGCAGTTAAATTGTGAGATTTTGGTCTTAAATTTTGTTGCAGGATGCCTATGGTTGTAAAAACATAAAATTGAATCGTAATCTAAGACCGCCATTTTAGATTGATGACACGGTTCTCCCACAGTTAAGCTTGGCCTGTGACAGTCCATTGGAACAATGAACAATCCAGTTTAGGTGTTTACACATAGTAATTAAATGTGATAAATATGCTGCATTCATGACCCTCAATTCTGCAATTCTGACTCTTGCAACCTTACTGAGAGAAAGCGTTATGCGACAGTTTTAAAAGCAGTCTATCAAAGCTCAGGCAGCATGCAGCTCAAAGGTTGCTGAGCGAAGGATTTGCATAGGTAGGCTTATGTGTTTTCCACCTAGTCCCTGCCATTGTTTTCATGCGACAAGTGCATGCCTGACAGCCAGAAAAGTGTGACACAGCCAGACAAAAAAGGGCAGAGTCTGGTTTTTGTCTCACTTAGAAAAGAATTGACAAACCCAACAGCTTGAAAACCTCACCTGCCAGCAGTTGCACAGAGATGGGAGAGAATGAAATTTTCAGTCTGAGTCCTGAATATGAATCTTCTGGCCTTCGGTTGTAGGGACTTTGGATTGCTATTACCTAAACATGCGTCGGGGTTAGTAATAGTCCAGGTATTTGGGTCAGGCATGGCATTTTGTGATTTTATCATTGAATACTTGAGGGGATGTGTCTTAACAACGGGGAGGTCTGAATTGGACCAGTTTGCCCTTGAGTCAAAGATCAAGTATCAAAATTCAGGGAGGCTTGTTTAAGAGGATTAATAGCAAAAATCAGTAGTTCCATCACAATTTGTTTTCTGAGCCTGCATCCATTTGCTCCACACATGCTGAAAAGTGTTTAATGCTTCCTGATCCTCCCCCTTAGCAATACCATCTTAAATGGAACAGCTGTGGACAGATGTTAGCATAAACCCTTGGAAATCAGAATGGCGGTAATCAGGACCGCATTTGGACCATGCTCACACACATGTTCTCAGGAGCACTATCTCCGAAAGGTAGCAGCAAAAGAGTGAGAACCATTAGAATCTTTCTCGGATTCTGCCTGTTTGGTGCAGACATTCTGATGATAAAGAAAATGATTTTTAGCATCCTGGGGAATAGCCAGCAACCGGATAAAAATTCAGAATTACAGTAATTGTTGGGTTTAGGTAGTATGAAATGATGTGTGTGTTTGATTGTATCTGGCCAACACATATACGTACACATATATACACAAGCGATCGCTGATCGGCGCTGCATATTTTGTACTCTTTTGTTAGAGGCATTGTTCATGTTCATATTTTGGAATACGTGCAGCTATTTCTTTTCTTTTAGTATTATTGTTGTTGTTGTTCGGCAGAGGGCAAGCATTTACATACTGTAATTTGGTATTAGTACTTCAATGATTGTCCTAAATGAGCAATACAAGTTTTGCTACAGGAGCCACTTTAACCTTATATATCTACCTCGGGTTGTTTTCTCCCTTGAATCAAGTTGCAACAGAATGTGTACAAGCACTCCCATTGCAGCAAGGTTTATGAAGACATACCTAACTGCCTGCATGCTTATAGTGTCCCCTCTATTGTACATTGCTGTACCGCCAGATGAAAGCTGCAGAGATGTCCTAGAGCAAGGACAGCCAGCACCCCCACCCCACCCCATCCCATTCTCCCTCTCTCCCTCACTCTCTCTCACTCTTGCTCGGGCAGAAGGTGATTATGAAGCAGGTGTGCCCGGAAAACGTTCTTACTAAAGGACCCAGCCATATCAGAAAGGGGTACAATGTTATGCAAACTACATCACGACCCTCACGTTACCCTCTGCGATCTGCTATTAATACACATAAAAAGCGGAGTGGTGGCAGTCATTGCGAGGCTTCCCCTGGGGAGTGCTCAGCAAGGAAACGTTTGCATTTCCTCTGTGTACACACTTTAATGATTCACCCCTTTGTGTGCGTCTCCATGGGTCTGCTCGTCACCACTGGGGTTTAGGTGTTTCCCACCTTCCTCTTCTAATGACTCTGGAGATGAAACCTGAGCCGACTGCGCTGCTTAAATGGACATTATGTCGTGTTGTTGAAGCCAGACAAGTACTCTGCAGGTCTGACGCTGTAAATAAAGTATTAAGCGTTCAGGTGTAACACAGAGCTACAGAGTGCTGCTGATCAGTCCATTGTAGGATGCACAATGATGCTGGGTGTGGCGCTGGGTGAAAACACCCCAAAGGCATACATGGAAAACCACGGGCAGACGTAACCTTTTGTTGTGTTGTTGCAAAAACAAATTGTGTCGTAACTCATTAAAGTGGTTCCAGAATGACAAGACAGCAATAGCTCTGATTCCCCAAACCAAAACAACGTCCGGACAATAACCTGTACTTAAACCATGTCCTTAACTTTCTGTTACTTGTCATCCTTTCAAAATAATAGCAGATAATATAGTTTATCTGGGTATTTCCATTGGACCCTAGGGTTTAAGGTGGCCCTCTCATGCCCAAATGATAGTACTGCAGCTGTATTTCCTTTAGGTGATGAATTTTAAATGGCGTGCCAAAACAAAGGTGTGAAACTGAACACGATACATTAGGAGGCAGGCACACAGAGGCCGGAGGCTTCTCCCATGTCTGGGCTGCAGGTGTTTGCAACAACAAAGCCCCTGGGTTTCTTATTGTTGCCTTTGTATGGACAAAGTGATATCTGTACTTCAGCACATTTTAAATGGCTACACGACTGTTGCACTAAATTCCCCTTTTATTCTCTCTCTCTCCCTCTCCACTCTCCTTCTTTCACTTTCTCCCACTCTCTTGTTTTTGGCACCCCTCCCTCTACCCTCCTTTTCCCTCGACTCCCCCTGCCTTTTTCTCACTTCCCACCCTCCCCTTTATCCCTTTCAATGTCCCTTGCTCCCTTTGCTCCGTCCTTGTCAGGCTTGCCGGATTTCATCAAAACCCCGGAGGACCAAACAGGCATCTCAGGTGGGGTTGCATCATTTGTGTGCCAGGCCACCGGGGAGCCCAAACCCAGAATCACCTGGATGAAGAAAGGCAAGAAAGTCAGCTCACAGCGCTTTGAGGTGGGAACTCATGCATGACTTTCACATCTTTGTGTTTGAAGTACAACACACACACACACGCAGAGAGAAATACACACAAATGCAGACACGCAGTCCCAAACACAACACATACCGTATAATAATCATAGATGAGTGCTGTCATTAGCACAAACGCACGCATGCAACACACACAGTGTACAGCGTGCTCACACAAACACAATCAGCACACACAACCATTTGCCCTGGTATTGAGCCAAGTCCTCTTTTCTCTTAGTGAGACCAGACAGGTCTCCATCCTCTTTAATCTCCTTCCATCCTGATTTATGTAGTCTGCTTCATCTATCGTTTCATGTTCTCATCCTTCTCCTTCACTTCCTTAATTCTGCATCTCTGGCCACTCATCCTCTTGATATATGGCTTAATGTATTTCTCGCTTTTTTTGAAGCTATAATAACGGACGGAGGCACCACAGATGGGATCTCACTGTATTCCTAACTATAGTCTACTCTGTAATTGGAAATAGCAGTATAGTCTGAGTGTTTATGCTCCATGTACGTGCATGTTGCGCCCTTCACTATGGCTCCATGGTACACCATGGTGCATTTTCATAGAATCAAACCCTAACCACGGTGGTTAATGATGTAATGATAGTTAACGTTTATACATACACTATTAATTTATGTTCCGTAAAATGAACATGTCTCATATGTTCCAATAAACTAAAGTCCTGGGAAAAGAAGGAGAAAAATACTCCCCTAAATATAACACACCTGCCCTTTGCTTTGCTGTCCCAGGTGATTGAGTTTGATGATGGCTCTGGCTCGGTGCTACGGATCCAACCATTGCGCACACACAGGGATGAAGCTATTTACGAGTGCACAGCCACCAACAGTGCCGGCGAGATCAACACAAGTGCCAAGCTTACGGTGCTTGAAGGTAAGATAAGTGGGAGAGGGATCACTCAAATTCTCTTTCGTTTTTTTTTTTTTCGTTTTTTTCCCCCAAGCTTGTCTCTGGGTCCTCCTCAGTTTCTGCTCAACTTGTTATGACCTCCTTAACCCAACATATCCAGAAGCAAATATGCGTATTTGCCCTATTAATTCATACATAAACATTTGCAAACTCAGAACACACCTGGTATTGGCAGTATCACGGAGGAGTAAATATGCCACAAGGGGGGAAAAATGGGAGTTCTGTTTTCTTTTAAATGATAAGTCATTGAGTTTGCTAAGGTTCATCTCACTCACCCAGGATATAAGTCTGCAACTGAACTGGAGTTTCTGTATTTATTACAATAAATATTTGCTAGTCATTGGCTTTCATTCTCCATATTAAACAGCTGAGTCAAAATGAATTCTTATTTGCAACCAATAGGAGCATCATTATATGATGTTAGTGTTTTAAATATACTTCTGACAACCAAGTAATTGCTTGCCAATCTAGAGATATTTTTTCACGTGGCAGTGAAGACAGTTTTTAGAGTGTTTCCACATATAGGGTCAAGCCTGGGGCCTGGTTTGACCTCTGTGGATCTCCTGCCTGTTGGGTTAATGCATGTGATTTACGTGGACAGGGATTCTATGTCTCTATCAGCACAGTCTTCCATATCAAAGAGCTTTGAGCTGCAATTTTATGATGTGCGGCATTCACTTTCATTAGAAATGTTCCCAAAACAAATATGAAGCTAGGGGAGGATTAGAGCCGTTACACCGGCATTAAAACACATCCCGTTTCCTTCAAATTCAGCCTGTACACCCCATCTTTCTTACACTCACCCTTCCTTTTCTCTTTTGCCTCACTGATTTGACGATATCATCGGCTGGGCCCGTGTAATCTTGCTGCGGCTGTGCAAAAGAAAAAAATGCACTCTCGCACCCCTTTGCGTTTTCACAGTATGGTGAAGACTCCTGCTGCTTGCACAAACAAACAACATTAACATGACATGAAGCGTGCATGAATACGATGAGTTGAATCACGTTGCTAGCGTTAGGGAAAAGTAGGATGCCAAGCTCGGGTCAAGTCAGTGGAACAAAGACAGACAACAGTCGCGCTCCACAATAAGCTAGTGTTCTCACTAGCAAACGTGCTTTGCATGAAGTTCACTCCTCCCTGTGATCCTGTGTTGCTTACCCCAGAGTATCATGCATGCAGTACACACGCCATTTGGCTGACGCTTTTATCCTCATCCTCATTCTTCTCTACTGTACTTTGAGTGCACACACATTGCATATTGTATTTTGTTCTTGCACCAGGTGGAAGCCAAACTTCTAAATGCTAGCATCATCTGCCTTTAGTACAGACGCACAGGCATCAATACTTGACAGGAAAGTCGCAATGAAAATACAACCCGGCGAGAATCAACACCATAATGTTTATGTCACCGCATTGTTTCTGAGACAAGCCAAAATAATTTATGCTCCTAGAAAAGGCCACCCATACGCTGTCTGCACATTGCGGAACGGAAGATACAGTGTATCACCCCACCAGTAGCAATCAAGCCACCTTAACAAATGCAAGAAAAAGGAATTGAAATCGAGAAATTGAGGTCTTTGAAAACATATGGCAACCTTATGATTAGTTTTTCAGGCATAAATATGCTACACATAGCACCTAGAGAAGAACAGAAATAGGCGTACAAATACATTTAGTCAGTGTAACACACACACACTCACAGAAACACATCCTCGTGGAGTAATGTTGCCACCTCAACTCTATTTTTAGACTATTGTTTGTAGCCAAGTGATACATCAAGTTCATATCAGCAGCGCTACACAAGAAAACACTGGGGCAGCACCAAACAGACAGAGACTAATGATCCTTCTCCATAATGGGCCGTGGTGGCCTGAAGCTTTGAAAAGTGGGGTGTCACGTCAAAAGGTCCCTGTTTCCTATCTCAGACTGAATGATAAAATCTATGTGGGAAAGTGATTGAGAAAAACGCTCAAGTCCTGTAAGCGAGGCCCATCGACACGCCCTTGAGCAAGGCACAGAATCGGCATTACAGCTCAGTCAGCTTCTCCTGATTGGTGAAAAGTTGATTAGTTCCAATTGTGCACCTCCAGAGAAAAGCTTCTGACTTCTCCGAGTGAATGTGACGGAATATCCGCACGAGAGGCACTGAAGTCGTTACACAGCTCAGTCGATCTGGATTATAGGTTTTAGCAGAGCAAGGGAGGTTTGGCATTAATTATGATCATTTCATATATTGGCTCTTTATTTAGTTATGCCAACCCTGCAAAATATGGATTACGACAGTTATACAGCTTTAACAAATGCCTTGCTCCCAGCGTGCCCAAAGGAAGGACGGAGTGTGTAAAAGAAAATCCCAAGCTTTAAAAGTGGATTATAATGTCATGTAGACTTTTCTTGTGATTTTTGAGCCGAGTTGAGTTGAGCCTGTGTACGTGTTGGTTTTGTGTCAGTATTACCAGCTCCTTACGCGTCATCAGGGGCCGCAGACTTTGTTTTCTTGCACAAAAACACACGAACGCTGTGTCAAAACAGCGAATTGATTTTTGTCTGTTTTTCTACCCGAACGGCTGATTGGAGTTGTAGCTGTGCCTGTGTAGTTTGGTCCGCCGCTCACCTGTGGGGAGCTGCAAAGTCATGTTTTCACACCAGCTGAGTTGGGCTTTAGTGCTATTGCAGTCTTGAGTCACTCTGTAATTCTGTCACGCTGTAACAGCCCCGCTCTTTGTTCACGGTGGTTCTCACGCCCCCGCTTGAGAGGTCACAGCACTGAGACATACAAGTAGCCCCAAAGTCAGCTCAGCCATTTCTCATTGTATTGTGTGTGTGTGTGTGTGTGATTGAGAGAGAGAGGGGGAGGGAGAGGGAGAATATGGAGTTATGCTCTTTAATGACACTGCTGTATGTCCACATATGAGCTACATATCACCCGTGAATACAAGTATCTATAGCTACAGCTCATCTTTTCTCAGTGTGCTGTTATGAATAATGACTCAGATGGCAGGCGATGCTACCATTAGAAAATGTGGGATGGATGGATGGATGGAAGGATGGGGGTCCAGCTATAAGGAGGTATGATCGGTATGGATAAAAAATGATGTTGCCGTGCTGAGACCAGGAAGTAGGCGTGCTGTAGAAGTATTGTTATCATCTCTCATGTATTTATCACTTTCACATCTTCTCCATCTCTCCATCTCTGCACATAACACAGTGGTCAGTGTGCTACTGGCGCCATTGCAAGTAGGATAGTGTGTGGAAAGATGACCAGCGGGTACAGGGACCCATTACTTGGGTAACGATGCCATTGTTCTGACCTTGAGCTCCCCTTTTGAATTGAATCGCCTCAGTAAATGTCCAGGCAAATGGCGCTTGTCTCTGTGATCTATGTAATAAACTACCCCCAAACAGAAAAGACATCTCAACTCACAACATCAGTCTGAAATGCAATGTGCTGCCACGTCTTCTTATCAAGGCAATATTTTACATTTAACGTTTGATGACCATGTCGAATCTAAAATGCAATGGCTCAGATCTAAAAATCACTAAGGTGGTGTCAAAACTGCGCTGTGACAGTAACGATCATGATCAAATTGATGAGGCTCAGCGGTGCAAGGAATAGAGTGAATTGAAAGGTATATATGCCGCTGAAATTTCCAGGAGCAGATCACCCCAAGCAGCACGACTTCACCTGGTTTGTATCACTAGCCAAAGAATTACAACCTTATCTTGGACGAGTTTCCAGTGGCCCGAGGCCTGACACATATTTAGCTATAAAAATAAATTATTTAAGGCAGAGATATGCTGAGCAAGACATTTATTTATAGCTCGAATCAATGAAAACACTTCAGCATAGCATATCTAGTGTTTGATCATATGCTGCTTTGTCATTTAGGCGAGAGTGTAAGTTTGTGCAATGCTGCTTGTTATACATAGACTTCCAAATAGTGCCAGGGGTCAATTCTTAAATGTAAATTAAGAAATAAATTGTCCCTTGCTGATTTTAGCTTCTCAAATATGAAGCAGGGAGGAAGTAAAAGATTACATTTGGGCTCTGTGTTGGAAGCCAGAAATTCAAACTATTTGTTGCACCTTTTAGTCATAGTTGCATACACTCATCCGTTGTATGCTGCCCTTGTAAGTTTAAGCTAAAATATGTATAAAATACACAAAAAGGCCAGACTGATATCTGCAAAGGCCCCTGTATCTTTGGTGAAATTCCTCAAATGGAAGCAGAAGCTCAGTCTATTGTGCGATTCTTCCTCTGCACTATGGAAACATTCTCTTGTCCTTTGGGAAACAGCAGACCCGTCTCTAGACAGGAAGAATGTTATCTAATGGCACCAGATCAAAAGCCTCATCATTACTAGAATCCTCTGCTGTCAGTGTGTGAATTAGAAAGGATCTCAGTCAGACGAGCAGCACGCCATGTTGAGGTTACCAGGCAGCTCATTTGGAACATCCGAGGTAGACAAAAATCTAATATTTGGAAAGGTCAAGCAAGACATATGCATAAGTCAAATCCTCCGTAGCGGTGGAAAAATAGCCCCTCGCTTGGTGAAAGCAGATCACACATCAGACATTGAAGCGATACATCTCCCCTCTAATCCTAATAGAGTTCTGCCCTATGAGTCAATTTTACGCCTTCCTGATTTTATGGTGGGAATGAAGGCGTAGTTTTACAGCATGGTGTTGAAAATTCATTTGTTTTGTACACAGTTTGGAAATTTGGGAAATGGAAATCAATACAATGTCCCAGCTTTGCTGTGTTGACCGTATTTAGTGGTCTTGTGTGTGGTTGCAGTAAACAAATTAGGGCCTCACCGCTTAGGAAGGGCCTTTATTTGCTTGGCATGCATTATAGTCCCTGGTGCAGAGGCAGAAAATGACTGCTACACAATGCCAGTAATGAATATCTCAGGAGCCAGGCAAGTGCGGACAACAAACCTGACTGGATAAACAGCAGAGAAATCTCATTGCGCCTCTTCCCAGGCAAGATAAATGCATACAGAAGCCATATCGGAATGATTTAATACTGAGCCCTGCTCCTCGGACAACTTCATCCTCTCTTCTGTGAAATTCAATCATCCACAATGACGAAAATATTGTCTGTTGTTGTAACTGCATTTCTATAATGGTCAGGCTGAAATTCAAATAATGGCTGTTTCCTTATGTCATCATCGGTCACTTCACCCTGTTTAGCACAAAATAGTTTATTGATGGAAATGATACAGTGTTTATGTTGAATTTTATGCCGGGTTATGATTTACAAAAATCCGTAGGAATACAGAAGCAGAAATACGCACACACATGAGAATAAGGACAAAATATCTCAGGACATAAACAAAAACAGTAGTGTACAGGTGTAGCCCCCTACTGTATTTCTCAGCTCCACTGTGACGGTCTGTGTCACAGATTTAATTTCTCCCACCATCTGCTAGAGGCCCAGCGTCGTAGATCATATCCAGCCTGACAGATACAAACTGCATCTGTCCATGCATTCTTCTCTCAAGGACTCACACGATATGGCAGAGCGAGATGACCGTCCTGACCACCAAGTCTGCATCTTACTTCCAAGGACTTTGGTCTTACGAAGAGCGAAGCCCTTTAGATTTAGATGGTTACATCACCTTAAGTATACTCATTTGACATAATTCACGAAGGATAGAGCCAACATACTTAAAGAGAATGCGCAGCAAGAGCCTGTTTTCAACCATATGACATTTGTTTGACACACATGGTTATATATAAGCTTTTGAGATTTGGATTTGGGGCTCTTTCTGCACCGCTAAACAATGATGTTTATGAATATATTCGCAGGAACTCATTTGCAGCCTCAAACCCCGATGATCCCCCAGGATGTGCAGCTCAGAATTCAAACTGTCATAGTGTTGTGATAGGTGTAGTGAAAAAATAATCCCTGGTTTGTCGGAGTGTCTTACATTAATAGTTACATATTGTATTACATATTCCAAGTGAACTGACCTCCTTTGTGGTTGGTTGCTCTGTCCCACGAGATTCGTTTGACACTGGGCTAAAATTTTCATTTCAGATTTAAGACCTCTGCATAGCGTCAGCCTGGCTTTGGGGCAGATTTTTTATCATCCACACTTGTCTATCAGTTGTTCCGTGCTCTTGGCAAGCAGCGTGTGCAAAGACGGCTTTGTTCGGTATGCTTGTGTTGTCACTGCCGAACATGTCTGTGGCCTGAGGGGATATAGAGAAAGGTCAATGAGTGAAAATGGTTGGAATTGTTGATTTTAAATGGAAATTAGGAAAACCAAGAGAGACCATGTCCAACAATTAGTTGTATGAGAGTTTGGAATTACGATGAACAGCATTTTTACCTTCTGTGTGCGGAACAGGAATTAGGCCGGTCCTTCCAGACTCACTTGGTTGTTTTGGTTTTTCACTGCCGGTGTCGCACGATTTGAATTATTGATGGGATGTAATTTGGCATTAAAACGTCAAAACACATCTGCAGCCTGTTCTAATGACTCTCAACCACCACGATGCCAACAAATGTTAACGTCCCAAACAGATTTAGGAAAGGCCAATATCCATTTTACTTTATGTGAAGCAGCACTTTTCATTGTGTTATAATGAGGCATTTCGGCTCTGCCAGTGAAGACATTGTTTAATTGTTCATCATCCTCGCGGTCTAATAGTTGTCAAGCCATCTTCGTGGTGCATTCATGCCTCCCACTGGGTTGGAGCATCATTTGCTGAATGTATTTTTCAGAGGACTTAAGAAAATATTTTAGTAATCCGTCGCAGTTTTCGTGACAGCCTTAGTTACGAATCACAGAACCTATAGGAGAGATACATTAAAAGCACAAAACCCCAGGATTCAAACGACAACCTTTTTTCGGGAGTATGCACTGCTGCCTTTAAGTTAAATTGGAATAAATATTGCAATGCATTCAGCCTTTCTTTGTTGTTAAATGTGGACAAAAATAACTAGAACAACAATTGGCGGCGTAGTATCACTCAATGCACACAGCTTTGAGACCTGGCATTTTTTCAACCTTTGCCTTGGTAATTTAATAAAGAGCTACTGTACAAGGTGTAATTACATTGTATATATCTTCCCGTTAATGTATCCACCCTTTGTACTTCATAGCATTGTGGCACAGTACAAATATCGACCACGTGTGTTGCGTGCGGCATTTGTTCAAGGATGGAGAATGTTGCCCTGTCAATAGTGGAGTTACGGAGTACAGATGCTGCTGATTGGCAGGACTTATTGAACACTCCATCTGGATTTCAGCAGTGGCCTTCAGACGATATTGGAGATGTGACAAACCATGCACATCCATTCATATTTGTATGCCGTCAATGAACAGACACAAGGATGTCTGCGAATTTATGCGTTCAGATTAAATGTCTGCTTCACGTAAGCACCGTCTTCCTTCAGTTACATCGATATCGAATGCTCGTTGGTGACAGCAAAAGATTACAAAGAAGATCATTTTCCACAAATATTAATGAGCATACTGATTATAAAGACAGCAAATGATGGAAAGTGTGCATTTAGATCAAATCATTTTGTTCATTGCACAATGCTCCCTCCTGCCTCCTTCCTTACCTTACGTAGACTGTTATGAGCTCAGCAGAGGTTCATCCTGTACTTTATTAATCCAGCCATGAGTATTGATAAAGAGAATGTCTGTTACATCTTATCGCCTCCTGCGCCACAGAAGAGTGTAAGACTGCTCATTCTAAATCAGAAGCGCCACAGAGGTATTGAAGTGATCGTGGGATTTACTATGTAATATGCAGAGAGCTGAGTAAAATAAGTGACCTACAAACACAAATCACAAGTAGCTTCAGCGACATTACCATTGTTGACTTTGAGTTACCCATGCATTGTTTATGTTATGTAGGCCAGTACATAAGTTTTGGAGCTCTATGTCAGTACACTGCGCAGTGGATTCTATTCTGGTCACCGTATAATAAATAAAAAAACACCAGGAGTATCACGAAGCAATGTCACCCAACACGCTGCTTTCTTGTACTTTGCTAATAATGATGCTCTGGGCCTGTATGACTGCAGGTGAAGAGCAAGATTCACCTTATGGCTCTGCAAGCCAATGAGTCAACAGCTCCCCTGGCCCTGACGGCAATGGATGGATAGGCCCGCAGCATGTCAAGGGGGTTCTAATACCTACCTTCAATGAGCTGGCTAATGGGACTGCTTTCACCCTGACCCCATTTCCGCACACATTTACGCACCAAGCCCCGTTGGCTTATCCACTGGGCCGTAGACGTCAGGAGAAGATGGCTTGACTCACTATCAGTCCTGTAGCATGGCCTTAAGCTTGACATTTTTCTCATGGGTACAAGGCCTAGTCCCAGATTCTCGAAGCAGCTAAGTGTTTTAAAGGTTGTAGTGGGTCTGTCTACTTAAAGTTATGAAGGGTCTTGTTGATTTAGGGTGCAATACATATGAAGGAGGACAGTGTGGTGAGGTTAGAACTGAAATGATGATAGGACCAACTGTAGGAAATTACCCAAAATGTGTGGTGACATTTTAATGCTTGACATCCCATACCCACTACTTACAGAGCTTAATATAACAAATTAAAGTTGAGGCTTGATTGGTTTGTTTTGGTTGTAAATGACCCTCGATGTGAAACACACATACGGAGCTATAACTGGCTGCTCATCAGCTGAGGGTTAAGTGCCTTGGTGATTGTTAAAGCAGAGTTTCCCCTTGGTGCTGTTGTCCAGTGTTGAACAGACTAAATTATTGCATCCTGTCCTTATTTGAGACAGACAGACATGTCATGCCACAATGTGCTTTTTGAACCCCTGTCTCCTGTGCAAAATCCTACATAATCAAAGTTGAGGCTGTTGACATTGAGTCAGGGACTCTGTGTATTATTCATTATCTCCGACTGAGGGAATAAGTAAAGGCTGTCACAGGAGCCCAGTCAGTGAGGATTTAATTAACCGAACCTGCCACATTCCACTACATCCACTGCCTTTCTGAGGACTCATAAAAGCCATCCCTATCTGCCGTAATTACACTAAATGTGTCACAATAAAGCTCTGCGGATGATTAATTTGAGTTGTGGAGAGGATCAATTAATTCATTTATTTGTAAACCACCGCTCTGCATCCTTTTGGAGACGGATTTCATTAACCGTCACGCTTCCTGATTTTTGGTCTTGTCCTTGTTCTTTCTCCAAGGTACCTGGAGGAATAGCCTGTCTTATTAGCCACATCGCATTAACACAGAAATGTACCCTGGGCCTGGAGGCTTTCCCATCTTAGAACTAGTTACACTGTATTAAAATGAATATTAGACCACAACCCGTGTACGCCGTAATTCCAGAAACTCGAAAGGTCTTCAATCAAAATCCTGCCTGTTAGTTGAATACCCACAGCTGTGCTACACCATAGTCAATGGAGGATGTGATACCACGCTTCAGCATTTGTCCCACAAGGTGACACGATCAGCAAAAGCATGTGAATTCCGGTGACCACCCTTGGGTTGCAGTAATGGGTCGAAGGCCACGGTTATGTACTAACTGGTGTGATGCAGCATAAATAATGGGCTCAGGGAACTGGCAGGGCTGTGCATCATCCTGACGTCAATGGAAGTATGACATCCGGTAGGAGAGAGAAGAGGTTGGGTAGAGATAAATATGTAAGCAGAGAGAGGGAGGTGTTAGAAACAGAAGGAAAGAAGGAAGGAAGGACGCAATTTGGAGGAATTGAATGACTGATATTGATTATCTGCCTGTAGGCGGCGAAGTAAGGCCAAATGTTCTGCTCAGCCAGACAAAAAAGTGTATTATTTCAAAGGTCATGGCGTCCATTACAGTCTTTTTTTTTCAGCGAATACACTTTGGTAAACAGCAGAATTACTGCGGAATGAAGCACCTGCGAGCATTTATCATCGCGAGTATTAACCGTTCCCGTTGACGTTGTGATTGTTATGGCTGTGTGTTTTTTTGTGATGGTCGGTTGCATGCAGGTGTGTCTGTACAAGTCAAGTGCAGTTTGTTTAATTTGCTATGATCTCCATAGCAACTGCTGCTGCACCTGGATCAGGAGATAAAGCGTCTGTGACAACAGGCTTTACAAGATTTTAAGATTTGCTTCACTGCCTTTCTATATTTGCATTTATTTTCATGTCACCTTTTCATAAATGGGCTTATCTCTTTAATAAAATGCACAAATATCACATTCACAAGCCTTTCCTTTGTGTGCTCCAACATAGGCCAGTGTGTAAAGAGTGTTTTTGTTTTGTCTATCTTGTTTTCGCTGCTTTTCATACTCCCCGGCCTTTTGCCCACAATGTTCCCGACATTTTCATGTCATTACAATAGTCTCACATCAATGTCCTACATGGGGTGGGCCATGTGATCCCTGCTGAGGAGACCCCAGATGCAGGAGCTCTGCCAGCTCGTGTTTCTCTGAAGAACAAGCGGTCTCCTGCTCACATGCCCTTCAAGGCAAAACATGAGAGAAAACGTCTTTCCCTGCGAGACTTTGCAAGTAAAAGCACCAAGGTGGTTGCGTTAAGTATCTTGCGTTAGCTTTTGTCAGTGTCCTGTTATTTACCTATTGTAGCAGACTTCTAGAAAGAAACGTGTAAATAGTACCGTGCTTGTAGGTAAAGTCAAAGGTTGCTTTCTTAAATTCTTTAACAGTCTGAGATCATTTGTGTTACCTGCAATTAAAGGAAAAAACGCTATTAAGCCTCATACATGACAGCTATAGGATTCCACGGTTCTTTAAGTAAGTTGATGTGTCATTCAGGGTTCATGGTTTGGTTCTTGTGTGGGGATTTCAGTTGCATTTTGGTGTACACATGACAATTGCGTACACACCACAAGTGATACAGCTATTCCTACAACTGCTTTAGGTCAACTAATGTTCAGTTTGGTGTTTGCTCCTTCTTCAGTTGCTGACACGTCTTCAGGCTCTGACACACTTGAACAGCACATCATGGCATCAAAGCGCATCACCGCAGATCAGTTTGACAGTACTGTATGTGTGTGTGCTGACATGTTTGCGTTTGCTGCCCTGCTGCTGTTAGAGATATTACTTCTGAGTTTGCTGTAATTTGATGCTTATTTCAGTATTACACAGTGCGACTTGATTTATTTTTTTCGTGATAATATCCGTGTACATCTCTAAGCTGATCGCCGCATTTTAAAGGTTAATGAAGACTATTTGTATGTAAAATCTACTGCACTGCGCTTTGCTGTTACGTGCTGTGGATGTAGGCTAAAGCCTTTACACACGTCCACGTCTCAGGCAGATGCAAATGTCTGTCTCAACGGTGTTCTTGGCTTGAAAAAAGCCCCGGGCCAATGCTTTGTTTATGCAGACAGTTTCGTCTGCTTTTCAGTGCCAGATTGACTCAAGACCAGTTGAGGCGTAGACAGCACCTACGCAGTATGTTTTGTTTCACTCATAAGTTGAACGAGCAGAAAGGTAAATAAGTAAAAAGTCAGTAAGGTCCAATGTATCAGATGTGTCTCAACTACAAGGCTTTTGCTTTTTTTTGTTCAACATATTTTTTAGATACATTATTCTTTCAAGGTTTTAACACCTACATGATTGGTAAGCAACTGCAAGGCTATCTACTGACTGATTGATTTAGAATCAGAGAGAGGTCAGTGTGTGCGGCTATTATTATGTAAACCTCACCTTTGATTGCCCACAGCACATGAACCAGGTGCAGTGAAAAGGCCGCAACCTATCAATCTTGCACATTTTTTGATTAGCATGTTGAAGGTTGGCATGTGTTCACTATGTACTCTATCCTCCTGTCCAACCTCCTTGATGTGGATTTAATATTTGCAGTCTGCAGGCAAAACGTGACTCAAATTATGACAGCAACAGCGAATGTATGCCAAATTATTGTTCTGTTACCTTTCCTAACAAATCTTCTTAAGAGCAGTGGTTTGACATAGATTATTTTCATCATGAAACCAAATGGAAACATGGATCACATGCAACATTGTCAAAACAAACCTACAGGTCTGTAAACGGTTCATCATCACGCGCTACCCATGCTATACATTTCCACAAGTCATCCTCACAAATGAAATGTCAAAATGGCAGCGTATTATATAGACGTACTTTTAAAGAATCTTTTTTTCAACCTATAAAGACTGCACGCTGATGTATGGGTAAAAGGGTAGATTTTAGTGCAGTAATATTTCATGAGGCGAGTGGCTACGTTGCTGCCACTGTGGTCCTTTGCCTCACACTATCAAAGGAGACATCACCTTTAATTGTTGTCATCCATCACTTGGCAACAGGCACACATGGAGATCATAAGGCCTTTTATTTCTTGCTGGGAATGAGATCACCTCAGCGCTAGAATCCAAGGAACTAAGAAAGTCCCCTCACCTTAATTACCTATCATACACATTGACAGCGAATTAAATTAACAATTAATACAGAATGAAGCAGGATCCCATTGCCTTCTTACGAACATGTACACAACAAAGCTGCCTTTTTCTTTGGTCTAACCCTTGCTTAAACATTCATAGCCAGCATGTCATTCAGCACTCAGTGCACCGGAGAATATAGAAAGGAGAAAGCAGGCCATACTTAAATGGAAATGGAAATGGAGTTTTATGCAGAAGTGCTGCATCTTATGCCACTGTGTCAGGAACCCCCCTGTCACAAAAGTACTGGGGCTTCTTGGATATTTTGCTCCCATTGAGATGAGTGTGTTTGGGTTAAGGAAAAACGCTGTCTGACGGTAGTATGGGATTGAGCTCCAGCTGCCTCCCAATGGGACAGGAGGACAGGGACGGGTCTCTTTCAGCAGGGCTCTGATTAGACCCATCGCCCAAGCTGCCACGCTCCACTCACACTAGTAATTGGAGCTGGCAGGAGGTTGGCATGTACCCCTCCCCTGCCACCCCTCTTCTCCTCCCTTTACTTTTTCTCCCGCTCGTCTAAATCTTGCCTCACCTAAGTGTGGCTGTTTTAGCAGAGGTGTACCTCTTTCGCATGACAGTATACGCCCACTGTTTTGTGTTTTCGTTGTTCTGCTAATTACCTGAATTACTACTTCCTCTTCTCTTTACAACTGATATTCCCAACGTCTCTCTGTGCCTTTTGTGTACAGTCAAGGCCCCCGCTGCTCTATAATTGAGGAGGAAACCATATGAAACTTGCCCTTGCTTTTCTACCATACCACTAAAACCACTGTAAACAAGTTCGTCTGCTAATCGGCTCATATTGCAGTGTGACTCTTTGTGCGTGAGAAATGGCTGTTAAGACAACAATGGTCCTATTCATTTTTCACAACACGGAGGAACCAGTTGTACCTAGCACTCTGACTGACGGTTTTCTGGCACTGACTCCGGCCTTTGCATTTGCAAATACACTGTCTAGCACTGTTTACAACAGCTGTATCACAGTGTCACTTCACCAATAAACATTCTCTTTAATTCCATTTGTTTAAGGCAGCGCAGACTCGGCGCTGTCATTATGAGAGATCTAATGCCCTATATTAGAACGGGAGCTGTTTAATGGATTTTGTGCAGTGTTCATAACTTCATGTTAGTTGTTCTACATATATGCAAAATGAGAGTGTTTATATATAGCTATTGAGAAGTAGAACACGTTCCTCCTTCGTGCAAGAGACTTGGCCAGCCAAAAGTCTTCAGCTGCCAAGCTCCCTCACCACATGTTCTTTTTTTGTCTGACACCAGCAAGGTGGCTGCACATTTACTACTGGAACAGCAGGAGACACCAGGAATGTTGTTTATGGGGTTGAAAGGTTGTTCCTGCTACCATTGGAACAACAAACTATTCATAAAGCGCATGATGAGCTGTCCACCCACTTAGACTTACTGAGACAGTGACATTTATTTTCAATGTTGATGTTTTGCTGGCGCACTGTAGGCAATGAAGTGTCTACGTGACTATATTGCACGGTTTTCACTTTCCTTGTACATTCTTGCTGCTTGGTAGACAGTGCAGTAGAGATTTTTGTGATGAATTGCACCCCAGCACAAGAGGACCTTTTTATTAAAAACGCCCTGTATCTTGACAAAACATCGACCTGCACTGCCTGCACTATTTCACTGGAGGCTTTCCAAATTTCCTCGTCCCTTTCTTCTCCCTTCAAATTAAAGATGCTTGAACAAAGGCTTGCTTTTGTTTTTCCAGCATGATAAGATGGCAGACGCGGCCAACCAAAAAGATGCAGCAGTAGGAGCACACAGGCTCAGATCGTCTCAGTACCTCAACAGTTTCTTCTTTAACTGTATAGTCATACGGGTCGAACATTCAGCGGCTTTTTAAAATTGGATTCCTGGTATATAATAGCAAAAGCTTAATCATCTTATATTTAGAATATGTGCTGTAATTATGAATAACCTATGAAACCTAGCATGAGCACTAAGGTGCTGTGTATAGGATGATATAAATTAACAAATTTTTAAATGCTGTATATAGCAGTGATGTGTCAAAGGTCCTCTGGGTTTGATATATTTGCTGCAATTATGGAGAAATGATGCACAAATCTTTAGATTGAACACGATGGCTGTTGTTTCGTTCAACCTTTTACAGTCTGTGGTTGTGGCTGTGATTTTTGTGATTCTTGGACCGTATCTTAAAATTGGCAGGGGATTCATTTATACAGCAATAAAATCAGCTTTATTTGCCCAAGAAATAGAACTGCTTTTGTTTCTTCTGCCCGGCTAATCTCTCTGCCAGGATAAAGTATCATTCTCTGTCTTCTGTTCGTCTAACTGAACAAACACTCCTAAGTACGCACAGAACTTGTGGTCTAGAAGTTGCCAGGCCAGTCTTCGACATCTACCATATTCAAATGGACACGCTAACCAAATCCAACATTCAATAGACAGATGTACTCTGATAAACGGTTGTATTTCAGTATTGGACGCTTGTTCCTGAAGCGTCCATACAAAGCAAACATTAAGCAGAAGAAGGGGACAGATTCACATATAGGCTTTGCAGCAGCTTGCCTTTTAAATTATTTCATGTTTGTGTTTCCTGATATGAGGCATCCGCTGACTTGTATAATAACTCCTTTGGGGTCTCTCACCCTGTTAAACCAACGGTTTGCATTTATTTACAGCACGGGAACGTTTGCCAATAATTTTTATCATAAATATTCTATAGGCAGCAATACAGAAGGGTTTGGAAGAAAGTGCCCCATGCTGATTTTACAGAATTTCGTCAGTAAAGGGCATAGTTCCACATAACACTATAGCATTAATATAAAGAAAGTGATTGAGGCAGTTTGAAAATGGAAATCGATCAGACATTTGGAAATTTACATGACCATATGGAACGTCACTCCTCGCTCGCTGTGACAGAAGGGTGTCATGACTTGATCAAGAGAACATTTCTAGTATGTTTGTCATTCAATTGACTTCATCATCCAACCATATTTCTACAGTGCTGTATATTACTGTTTTATGAATATGGGCTGTGTGATGAAACTTTTAACATCACTGGATTTTCAAAGTAATCTTGTAAAGGCCCTTAAAGTACGTTTTTATTGTTTCCCTTTACGTTTTACAGTGTAATATCAAAGGAAGCAATTGTTGGACACTCGCAAAGTTGCAAGACCTGAAGTACCCCGAATGTGTTGTTTTGATCAGTACTTTACTTTTGTAACACGCTTAGGTTAATATGTAATGTAATGGAAATGGTGTCAGTTTCATGGCTGGAGGGGTTCTTAAAGAAACAGTACCTTAAGTCCACCTGTCTGCATTCTCTGTGATGCAGTAAGGAGAAAATGGCTTCACATTAAAGCACTGTAAAGGTTTCAGATAGTTCTTTAAATGCATTAAGAGATGAAAAATGTATTAAGACATTATTCCTGAGTGTACCAACTTATTAAAGCCATGTATCGTTTGCCGTCTCTCAAACCATCTGCCGGTCTGCTTGTCTTCTCATCTCAATTTCTCTCTAAAGGCGACAGACAGAACCACAGAGGAGAAACCAAGTGTTACTGTGATCATTATTCAAACAATGATAGATTGTACTGAATTATTCCATTGTGCCAGAGTTGTTTGTTTTTGTAGAGGTACCCTGAGTCACCTGGGATGTCTCAAAATGAATCTTATATTGTTAAACAGGAAGTTAGTGGTTTTATGGGGCTGAAGAGACTGTGGCCTTGCCACAAAGATAAGAGGCCTCGCAGAGATCTGTCAACTACATCTGAACATGAGACGTTCTGGGCTTCAGTCCAGATACAAGGGTGAAAGGAGGAACAAATGCCCTGCTGGAGATCAGAACAAAGCCAAACCTGTGCCCCAGTTGTATAAGTTTAAAAATGGATTTTTGACTCAATCAAAGAAACCTTAACCTCAAATCAGCTTGAATGTTGTATGCTTCATGTTTCTCATAGTAAATGTCTGGTACAATCGAATACAGATATCAATGTCTGTATCTCTTTTTGTTTTTTTTTACAAAAGTCATTTAAGAATGAAGACGTGTATTTCTTAAAATGAGGTGCACAGGTTTTTGGAGTTGATGTTGTTAGTACTTTACGCTCTAATTCTGCATCTACACACTGGACGGAAGCTACTATAGAAGATACTGCAGGCCTGAGAACAAGATCATAACACCTCCCAAAATCCATCATAGTTCCTGTGTATCTGTGCAAAATTACGCACACCTCTTCCAATGTGGGTATTTTGTGTATATTGGTGATTTTCAATGAAGAGAGTCGCATCCACGTGCTGTGTGACGCAAATTTGAATGGAAATCACTCCTAGGGTTGCAGGACGTTCCCCAGGGATAATGTGGTTGAGTGTTTTTCTTTGTTTGGTGCAAAATTGAGACACAAGAATGCAAAATTTTGCTCCAGACTCTGTGCAAATGCTTTTCATGCAGAAAATCGCCACACGGACATTCCACAAATCTGTGCCGCATTTTTGTATGGCATTGGTGTGAAACAGCTTTCAGTGGGTGAAAAGCACAGTTTGGATGTGGATGAGGAAAATTATCTTCAGTCTTGTTATGGCCTCCTCTAATTCTTTGGCGAGCAGCACCTGGTGACTCCCTCTGTATCAAAGGAGACAGAAGGAGCCTCAATAAATAAATAAAAAACTGCACGGACTCCAAATTTGAGTTGAATTTATCTTTGCTTATCCCCTCAAGTGATGGCAAACATGACACAAGGTATTAAATCAGATCAGGGTAATACTCATGAAAACTAGATATTTTGTATAATTCCGGTGAAAGGAAATGGTCAGATGAGAACTTGTCATTTTATGAACACATTTTTCTTGTCCTGTTAATGTTTATTATACTTTTTTAGTGTGTGTATAGCAAGATTTACTAAGTTAAGGTTAAGGATAACCATTAGCAAATATGGCATCATATATCCAGAGACAGTTTTAATCTGAATCCAAATCAGTAGTGATTTTGTCTTCCTGCAATACCGTATGATGTTCTTAATCAAATTTATGCTTATTTGTATATGTTCAGCTTTACTGTTTTATCTACAGTATTTATTTCTGTGTCTGAATGTCTGTCCTTTCTATCTGAAGAGCTTTAATGCACCCATGACTTTTCTGGCATTCTGTGAACACATTTCTCTTGTTTGTAATCTTTTTTTTATTGTTTTGTGTAGCTGGTTAAACTAAGAAAAATCTGCTTTTGTAATTTTTGCAGAGAACCAGATCCCCCATGGCTTCCCCACCATAGATATGGGTCCTCAGCTGAAGGTAGTTGAAAAAGGCCGAACTGCCACCCTAGTGTGTGCCGCCGGTGGGAACCCAGAGCCTGAGATCACATGGTTCAAGGACATGCTTCCTGTGGATATCAGCAGCAGCAACGGGCGCATCAAACAGTTTCGCTCAGGTATGTCATTTTAATAAGTACGGTCCATGACACCATTTGATTCCCCAAAACAGCTGCAGCACCTTATTAAATGAAAGCTGGGAAATACTGATTGGAATGCAGTTGCTCGTAAACTAATATGGCCTGAAATTTTTGACGGTCCACAGAATGATAAACCTTTCCATCATGCCAAGCAGTACTTAATCCCCTCTTAAACATGCATCTGACACACACTGAGTATGGCCTATGATGCATTACCCAAGATCCATCCCTGCAAAAGAAAAAAAAAGCAAAGAAGAAAAATCAATGATGTACTCTCTGTTCTCAACGCCAGGCCACTTGATAAATAAACAGTGCTGACCTGACCTGGATCAAATGGAAAAGGCGTTAGGTGGAAAGATTAGTGGCTTTTGACCAGGTTCAGTCTTGTCAGTCCCTGCTAAATCTACCTCATTTAGAGTGTGTCAGACCGACTCCAAGTCTGGGGCCCCAAGATTAAAGATGAGAGTCAGTACAGCTGCCCGGTGGACGCCAAATGTGGGTCACTGGAATGCTTTCACTTGGCTTGCGAACGTCCTCACTCTGCATTCTACATATAGTTTGAATGAGAAAGTAGATAGACATTTCTTGTTTATCTCTGCAATGTTGTCTAAATTTGTTTTCTCTTTCATATAGTGAATATGCCTCAAAATGTGCTAATATCCTAACAAGTCTTTTTATCCGCCGACCCTTTCTTGACATCTGCTGCTATATCAGGTCTTACAGTGACCTGAAATTAGGCCAATTCTGCCGCAGCAGGTCACAACAAATTGCACTAATTTGTTAAACAGAAAAGTCACTCCTGACTCAGCGGCAACCACACAAACACGTTTGATCTCGCTTTCATGCCACATTTACCATTCATTCTGTAAATATACTAATTTCTTCTCAAATGATTTCCTTTCACTTGACTACACTCTTTGCAACCTTTCTCTATTCACTGTGTATGACTTTTCATTCATTTCTTGCCCATTGTACTAACTTAAGTACCAGTGTCAGGGTCACCTCAAGTTAGAAATAGAAATAATGCTGCTATGAAACAAGGATAAAGAAAATATGGCAACTGAAGTTGTCTTGAATATAAAGTCTTTTGCATGACAAAATGTTCTACCCTGTGATGCTACAGTACAATCTAGTGATGTAATGTTATTACATTTCTTAATAGCATTGTAAGCAACAGCAACATTGAACTCTGAACTTTTTCACTTTTTCGTATGGCTTCTTCTCTGTCGTAGTTTTTTTTTCTTCTTTTTATCAGTGCCCTGGCAGAATCCATGTTTTTTCTCTCTCTCCCACTGCTCTAAGTAGATTACTAACTAATCTCTCAACCCTGTTTGCATTGAAATTACTCCCACCTAGGTGGTACACCAGTTAGAGGTAAGGATGATGAATAAAATCACATCTAAACCATCCCCTCACATTCACGTCAGACCTCTGCATTCCCCTAAAGCTGGTTCATCAATACTGTTAGCGCCACTGTCTTCCACTTTCCCCTTGTCTCTCCCTCACGCTCGCCCAGCCATGTTCTGTCTGCTGTGTCTCCTCCTTAACAAACAAATAATCACCAACCCCGATGTCAGGAGGATCGAAAAAGCAGAAGGCAATGCAGGGATTTTTCTTGTAGATTAGCTTGCCATACAGTAAGACCCACCCTACAGAATATGTGACTGACATACACAAACACACACACCACACACCACACACCACACACAGAAGCAACCATTTTCAGCCCCAGCCTTTCCTCTGGTTTTCAACAAAAAGGGGTGAGGAATTCCATTTTAAACTAAAGGCCACCATTGCCACAAGACGATCTACCTGCTCCGCTATGCATCCTCAATGTAAATTAAAATGGCTGCATTTGCATATAGCCTATGCAGCAGTGCCCTTCGGCACGAAAGCAGGATGCCTGGTCCAAACTGTTAAGGTGGAATCTTCGACTGCTTTTTATGGAAATCATCTCCTTTCCCCAGAGTGACGGCATGGTTTCAGTTCAGCAACTTGAAGGTAAATAGCGGATGTCTGGGCCAAGCTGAAGTTGTCTGTCTCTGCGTCTGTCCACTCATGGCCTCTAGTACAGCGCAGATTCAATTAGATCTTTAACTCTTTACAAAACAGCCTCCGTGGCAGTTATGTAATTCCTTCAACAGTGAAATGACCTTGTAGAGGGGCCAGCGTTCGTGTAGTTGGAAGTAACACAGGCAGTTTGGTCTTGCATCTCAAACGACTGCCACAGCAGTAACCTTCTGGATGCCTGCTATATTCCTGCTGTACTACTCAAAGTGTTTTCCCCCCTGGGAGAAGGGGCAGATTGACAGATTGGTGACACTGGCATTAGTATGCAGGGGCATGTCAGTGCTGAATCAGAGAGAGATGAGCAGAGCAAACACCTTGGAGGGATGCGTTGTCAAGAGATCTGAGGTGATGTTATCACATGTCACTGCCCCGCCCCCCTGTTTTGCTTCCCCCGTTTGCTCTCATCTCGATTTGAGTCCTCTTTGGTTGGTGGTGAACCTGTTTGTTGCATTCATCTCATACTGCATGATTTATAAAATGTATCCCGACATCATCTTATGCTGAATATTTCTGTCATCTTCAAAGTGCATGATGGCTTTAATGCCAGTACCATGCTGTTTTGAAGAGGTGATGACTGTTACTACTTGCTTGTTACATATACCGTATATATGTACCGCAATATTCTGAGAGAATTACTTTTGTTTTGAATAATGTACTGTATATTGATAATCACGGGATTCAGGTAAGTTTCCCTGCCTCCTCCGCTCGCCATTTTCAGTTTAGCAGCAATAATTAGATGATGACTTTGCTTCTGAACATGAAATGGCACAATGACCACACCGAGACAGGTCTCCTGGGCTTTCATGCTTTGTCAGAAACAACATTTTAGCCTTCTGTCTGATGACTACAGCTACTTGGAATTGTGAATACTAATCGAAGCCATCTGGCAGGGGTCCATGTCTCTAAACGCATTCTGTTAGAAATGGTCAAATAGTGATGGCAATGGAAGAACACAACATTGACCCCACTGCTCAGAGTTTGGGTAAATCTACCTGCAGGCATTTTCTTAGGACCAAAATGTCAGCTCATGCAGCAAATAATTGCTGCAGGGACAGTTTGAGCTGACAGTTACCTCTAGCCTTTCATGTGCAATCTTGTCAAGTGTGGTGGTGTTGTAATTTAAATCTTACGTGTATAATCTCCAAAAACATAATTTACTTTCAATTCAGCTTGACTTGAGGTCTAAACTGAAACCACAGATCGCACATTTTCACAAGAAGCAGTTTGATTACTAAACTGCTACACCCATTTGCAATTTAGTGCCGTAGTGTCGTGCTAACATCTGGGTGCAACAGATAACCCTGCATGTCACGAGCATTTTTTCTCAATTGTTTTCTTAAGCAGAAGATATAAATAGGCTGTGACGAATGGGGGGGTGTTATTCACTTGATTAATTGACCCAAAGTCATGAACCTGACAGTTCCAAGAGTCACGGTGCTGTCATAATGTTTTCTTTGATACAGCTCGGCAAAGATTCTCTTAGTGGCTTTCTTAAAGTTGCCAAATCAGCTAAATGCCCGTGTTGCCATCGGCAGTTTCTTGACAAAACAGCCTGCATATCCGAAACACTTAATTACGCGTGACTTGGGTTAGACTATTCGACTACAGTCTCCAAGTTGTTGTACGTATATCTACTGTGGTACCTTGCCAAGTTGCATCTCGTCTTCCACAACTGTCAAGGCAGCTAAATTTGTTAATCCCCCACACAGGAGCCCTGCAAATTGAGAACAGCGAGGAGTCAGACCAGGGGAAATACGAGTGCGTTGCCATGAGCAGCGCCGGGACCCGCTACTCCGCTCCTGCCAATCTATACGTACGAGGTAAAGTCATATAACTGTCTGAAAACTTTTCTTGTTGTCTTAAGTGCTGTTAAAACAAAAATGACCTGTGAATCCTTCAGTCTTTGCTCTTCACACATTCTCAGTATCTGTGTCTCTATATGTCGCATAATCACCAGTCACCATCCCTCTCTCCTTATGTCGCTCTCTGTCCTTTCAAATGCGTTTTGACCTTCAAGGACCATGCGTCTGTCTCACCCCTTTCTCTCCCAGTGAGCTGAACTAACCTCAGTCTCCTGTTTGGCTGAGAACTCGACCAGGTGCTGCCACCTTGAAAAAAAGCTGCATCAAAATTGTTTCCTTTTCCGGCATGTAAAACGTCCGCCGTCATTTCTGAATTTTGTCTGTACGGAAAGGCTCGAACCTTCCCACCCTGCCCAACTCAGAGCACCTACAACGAGGGGTGTCTGGAGGGGTTCAGGGTTTGTTTTTGTGGCAGTTTCTCCATGAGCAGACTAATGCAGGGCGAGGGCAGCATTGGGCTGATGTAAAGTAGAGTGTAGTCTAGGTCAGCCCCTTCAAATACCACTACCTTGTCTGGTGAACATGAAACAGAATAGCTGGTACGCTTTTTAATGTGGGTGGAGAAGGAAGGCAGTGAGGAAGAGAGACACTCAACTCGGCGTGTTCATCATTTAATTAAAGCTGAATTTAAAAGCACAGCAGACAGGTTAGAGTCAGAGTGTTTCCGTTCAGGTTTTTTTTTTTTTTGCTTCAAAATAAAACAAGTCTTTCCTCCCTCTAATTATTTTGGGGCATTGTTCTACACTAATGAGAAAGGATTAAACACAACAAACGACCACTGAGGAAATGTATAATATAAATAACACGACATTTTTAGTACCAAGTTGTGTAGCATTAATGTTTCATATAATCATCCTCAAGGACGTTAACCTCATCCGATTTCCAGATCCAGGCCGAGTTGTTACATCTTGTCAGCGGGATGTATTCAGCTAAACAGCAAAAGTGAGGAAAGGAGGTCTTGTCTATTAATCGGGACTTGTCTGTCACAGGTGCAGACAGGGCCTTTTTTCCACAGAGGTAATTACAGGAGTCTTGTGGCATGACGCCAGCGGGGGCCCCTGAGCCGAGCTAGTCCGTAACACCACCCAGGTAGCTGTCAACCCCTTGGCCCAGACGCCAACTTTTCCACCAGCCTCAACACAGCAGCGGAGAGATAGAAATCAAACCAACCGTAACCTTTTAAAGGTCTACTTGTCTGGAATGGGGAACAAAGGCTCTGGCCATGTTTTCACTCTGTCTTTGTTAGCACTGCTGGAATAAGGAGGCGAGACCAGGGGACATTTCTTCCCTCCGCGTCTGCTTTTTGTTTTTAATTTCAAGAGATAGATGGGGGAGATTCAGCACCTTGCAAAGCCTGTTCTCACTGCTTTAATCATAACAAACTTTGAATGCATAGATGGGAGAAAGCTAGATTGTGAAAAATATTTTTGTTTTAATAGTTTAGCTTCTGTAAAGGATCAGATTGCGATGATACATCTAAGATAAAAGAATAGAGCCGTGCCACAAATCTTAATGTTTTTTTCATACACACAATATTGCATTTTTGTGCTGAGATTAACTTTCATTATTCCCCTTTTCAGTTATGACTAAAATATAATAATCTGTCACTTGATTAAATTTTGTTGCCATCTAAAAGTATTTTTTTCACTGGGTGGAAACTCCTGCATGCAGTAATTTGTATTTTGAAATGCCAATAGAGCTACAAAAGCATGATGGAGACATAAAAAGATTGCAAAATGAGAACTAAGCGTGGTATTATCTATGAACATGCTTCGCATCACGAATACACACACACACACATACACGTCTCTGTTCTGTCAGTGTTGCATTAGATGTGCCTGTTTTGGGTCGGTGTTTCGTGTCTGTCTCTGTCAGTTTTTTTCCACTCACTGATGCTACCTGATCCAACTCCTGTCTGCAGGTACACAAACATACAGCCAGCTCCACCGTCACCACCCTTGTCTTGACATTTTAGAGCCACCAGAGAATGATGGCCTCATATTTCTGTGTGGGAGGGGAGGATGAGGTTTGAGGCAGGAGGAGGGCGAGGAGGGTAGTCTGCTCATGGATTGTTTTTCCCTTCCTGTCTGTGTATCTATTTATGTCCTTCCACTTCTCATCCATTAAGAGTGTGTGGGTGTCTGTACGTGTGCAGGTGTGTGCAGCCTTTTTTTCTGGGGGTCGGTTTGGGTGACCCTCCTCTAAAGGAGGACTCCATCAACATGGGCAGAATCCCAACAGTCCGTTGATTGTGCGTGAGCGCTCATTTGTCAAGCGCTTATCCCACAACGGAGGATGGATGACAGCTTCTGTCTGCTGACACTCGTTCATATATCCATGTGATGTGTCAGGATGTCACAGAGGATGCAGCAGTCAGGCTTTTCTTTCGCCTGGATATCTTCATGCTATTCAGTGTGTGTACACGTTTTGTGTGTCTGTCAAGGATGGAAATTTACAAAAGAAACACTGCAGGTCAATTTTAATGTTTAGACTCAGCATTAGTATTGAGTATCGAGTTAAGTGTACTTGGAACTTGACATGTGACTTGTCTGTTTTGCATTCACTTGGGATGACAATGACCTGCTCTCACCTTTGTTAAATAAAACAGATATTCTATCATGAAATCATCACAAAATGATTCCGATGTAAATTGAGAAGGATTAATCACCAGGACCTAGTATGTGTTAAGCATCACGTTTCCATCCATGGTACGCACACACTTGTTTGCCCACGTGGGCCCTGTCAATAACCTCCTGTCTCCAGAAACACTGCTCTGTGTTCTGTTTCACTGTCTTGTCTTCCTCTCCACTTTGTATCTTTTCATTCCATCGCTCACCGCCATCAAATCACTCCATCCGCAGGTCAGCGTGAAGGTTGGTCATTTTCGATTTTAATCCGTCCATATGACACAGATTTTAGGTGAGGTGAATCATCCCTGCCAGTCCCTCTGATGAAGACTTACCCTTCCTGAACACAACAAAATAAACTCCTCAACCCAGTCCACTGTGGACTAAATGTTTCTTTTTCTCTGCTTGCGTGCATGAATCCCTGAATAACGCTTGCATGTTAGCACCGCCCCTTGTATCATACGATGGGTTGCCTTTTCAACACGCACAATATAAAAGTCATTATTAGATCCCTGTTTGGTTATGTAGCTACGCACGTTTTCCAACCACTCCCATATTGTCACTGTCAACCACACCTTCCAGTAGAGCCGCTTTGACACGCAGATGATGCCTTTGCCTCCGTATAAACACAAGGCCCACCAACACTGTGCGATGGATTATGCTGGTATTTAGGTGGCAACAGGATTTGTCAGGTATTTAGGCAGTAACACCCTTGCTCCCCTACCGAGGAACATGGGTATCAGAACTGGCAAAGCCATTCACAAGGGATTATATCTGTTTTCCTGCCATGGGCACCCTCTACACTGAGACTGAAGCATGTTAGCTGATTGAATCACAATTTGAGATGTTTACAGTGTCCTACCTGCTCATAGTAAACTTGTAAACATTAAAAAAACAAGTAATGAAGTGTTGTGGATTTGGTCTTTGATCCATACACGCACCGACAGCTCGTCTGCGTGTGAATGAATAATGACGACGTTCAAAGGAGATTTAGCGATGCGGAAATCACTCAGCACTCAAGAGCTGACCATCGGAATACTTAAGAAGAAGTTGGCCGTGTGTGTTGACAGGGAGATGATCAGCCATCATGGTAGTAGCCTGGCACTACTGCAGCGTAGCATGGGAGCGTGTTGACTCTCTGCCAGTTTGCTCAGATATTGATTGACTGAACAGGTTCTGCTATCCTCAGGCACTTTGTCAAGGCAGTTAAATTTATAGGTATCCAGCAAGCAAGCAGGCAGAGTGGAGACAGGGCTTATTTTGTGGTTTTGATAGAGTCCCGGAGCCCGTCTCTCCAAGCCGCTCTCAACAGGAGAGAGGCTTCGAGGGAATCGATAACAATTACCTGCCCTCTAGTCATTTTGTTCCACAGCACCTCTCCAAACTTAACCGCACGTCATGAATTATTCACAACATTAAGTGTTCAATATACATAGGCCCCATTGACTGACTGCTCTTAGCACTGTTTAGTCTATGAAGTCCTGAAAGAGTAACAGATACTCGGGGCTTAATGGTCTTACATTAGACCCACTTCTTTTATCTTATTTGTCTTTTCATAAGCATATGTTGTGCATAGTAGCTGCTTAGCCAGAAAGTTAGGCGTGTGAGTAGGCACAGGTGGCCCTCAACATGATTACAACTTAAACTCAAAGGAGAGAGTCTGTTGAACATTAATCATACTGAAAATCAGGTGTTTGGTCATTTACTGTATCTGAGAACTTTTGGACAAAATTCCCCTTTTATCTGTCTCCCCTGTATACTCAGACTTGTGATCCCGTCCCGTATCATATCCCTGCACCATTGCATGCTTTGCTTCAGCACGTTGTCCTGTTCCCAGTTCTGGTATCATTACCCTATCTTGCATGCTAAAGGATGAACCTCTGAGGCCAGATGTCCTGGTAACTGTAATGTGAACAGATTTTCTGCCTCCCTGAAATTGTCATAATAATGTAATGCAATTTCCCACGGTTCCTCTGGAAGTTGTTGTCCTAAATTATTCAAGGAGCAGAATGGCATTTGTTATTCAATATATGAATTGTTTTGTAAACCTTTTCAAAAGTTTTTTATTTTCTCCATACGTTACACATACGTGGACATGAGACATAATTTATGAGATACAGATCTTTTCAGCCCACATGATGCGATTGTATGAAGCAAATAGACTGTATACAGTACGTCAATGCTCAGAAATTTCAGATGAGTGTGGACTAGCCCCCCTTATTATAGCGTGGTCCAGAGAACCAGCTTTTTCCTGACTGGAATCTCAAAAGGTGCTTTTGTGTTTTTCCATTTCACCACGTAATGAGGGGAATAACAAGCATGGCTGTAACAACGTTCCGGTTCAAATTAGATCGGGAGGGAGGGGTGAAGGTGGATGGAGATTCACATTTGAAAATCCATTTTCATGGAGACCAGTGCAAAAGTGCAATTACAGTCAGAGCCTTTTCTCTCCTCCCAGGGAGACACGGAGATCTTGTAGTGCATTAGGTGAAACACAGAGGATGAATTCTACAGGGAAAGTTTAATACCTTTAGTGTTTTGAATGTATATGGGAATACACTGAATAGCAAAAAGGTGTCCACACACGGGAGATAAATATTTGGCTTGGCTTTGTGCAAAGTTAGGAACCACAGTTCCTCCTCGCTGTTCCGCTCCAGGTGTCCTATAGGGATATTCGACATGCCACAAGTTTACAGACCTGACACTGATGGAAGTTAATATAGCTTTGTCAAGTTAGTTACAAGTTTTCTGTAGCATGTCAAACAGACATTCTTGCCAAAAGTTACCAGGAAGCGATCTGATAAGTATAAATATGCCAGGCGTTTCTGTTCTATCTTTATTTAGATGGAAAACAAGTAATATGTAAATGTTGGCTGCCTGTTTATTTTGGGCTAGCTTTTCAGTATTGCATGGAGCCTCTGCACTGGTGCTTGCCTTGTCCCTGGCGACGTCAACAGGCCCTTCTCGTCTCCATGGGAACCCCTTTTTAATGTCAGCCTATCTGCATATCAGAACCGCACAAAGAGGTGCAGGGAGAGAGAGAAGACAGAGTGAGAAAGACAGGCTCAGCAGCATAAGGAACTGGAGAGAGGGAACGGGCGGAGAAATCATACAATGCCATCTCCACAGGGTCCCTCAATGATGCAACCCTCACCACCATTTGACACATTGACAAAAGAGGGCCAGACATAGTCCCCGGCAAAAACAGGGCTATTTTTTGATTATATTCCCTTTTGTAGGCGAGAGGATAAAACACCCCCTCCAAGTTTTCTTGTGAATTTCCAGAGCCATTTTGTGGCAGTCCTATTATTCCTATTGTGCACGCCTGCACATTCGGATAAAAGCGATCAGCCCTCTTTTCAATTAGCTTTTCTCAGTTAGCTTTTAGCCTTGTGGTGTTGTATTGAGCATGACTATTCTCCAGAGCACAAAAATGCAACACATCCCATGACCCCTATATATCCCACCTACTCTCTTTTCTCATCCTCTGTCCCTTAGTGCGCCGCGTTCCGCCAAGATTCTCCATTCCACCCACCAATCAAGAGGTGATGCCGGGTGGCAGTGTCAACCTCACATGTGTGGCAGTGGGCTCACCAATGCCCTACGTCAAGTGGATGATGGGCGACATCGAGAAGACCAAGGAGGAAGAAATGCCAATGGGACGGAACGTGCTCGAGGTCAACAACATTCGTGTGTCCGCCAACTACACCTGTGTCGCCATGTCTTCACTGGGCATGATCGAAGCCACGGCTCAGGTCACGGTCAAAGGTAGGAACCATAACATTCCTGTTGAATCATAATGTTTCTGTATGTCTTTCTCTATCTGCCAAAGCTTTCACATAAACATGTGTATTTACCTCTATTGTTGTTGGTACACAGATTTGGCACACACTCACTTCATATGGAATCTGAAGCATTTTGTACATAATTGTAACTGTCCAGATGCATTTCTCTATTGTTTTGTGGCTATTGAGAGGTAAAAAAAAAGAATCCATTCTAGTGTTTACATTCAAGTGTCTGTCATTCATTAGTTGTTGTGGTTTGTCATAAACTTTCCATTTGACTGATCAAAGCCCAACTTTTTCCACCATATCTGGCATCCAGGCAGAGCGGTGTGAAGTGTCAGCGCATGTGTCATTGCTATTGTACAGTGGTCAGGCCCTTTATCTTTTCAATCAATCAGTAATGCCCAGGCCTGTTCTATAACACAAAATCTGGCTGCTGACAAAGTGAATCTGTATTTACCTGATTCTTACAAGTTGGTTTTGAGAATTTTGCTATCAGATGTGTAAGAGGGTCCACTTATTCTTGACTGCTAAATGACTGTTCCTGATATTTTTACCAACTGTTTTCTAACTGTCATCTCCAGCATTGCCAAAGCCCCCCACTTCCCTTATTGTGACCGAGACCACAGCCACTAGTGTGACTCTCACCTGGGACTCTGGGAACCCAGATCCTGTTTCCTACTACATGATCCAGTACAGAGCCAAGTCAGCCGACAATGGCTTCCAGGAAGTGGAAGGCGTGGCCACCACTCGTTACAGCATTGGCGGACTCAGTCCCTACTCCGAGTATGAGTTTCGCGTTATGGCCGTCAACAACATTGGCCGTGGACCGCCCAGCGATCCGGTGGAGACGCGCACAGGCGAACAAGCCCCATCCTCGCCACCTCTACACGTCCAAGCACGCATGCTGAGTGCCAGCACAATGCTGGTCCAGTGGGAACCACCTGAGGAACCCAATGGGCAGATCAAGGGCTACCGAGTCTACTACAGCTCAGACCACATGGCTCCACTCAGTGCCTGGCAGAAACACAACACAGATGACAGCAGGCTTACCACAATCTCAAGTCTGACTCCTGACATCACCTACAGCCTCAGGGTGCTGGGCTTCACGTCTGTTGGGGATGGGCCACCATCCGATGTCCTCCAAGTCAAAACCCAGCAAGGAGGTGAGCAAAGGTCCACACTGTATGTGTTTCTGTCAGAGTGATCACATGCATTATGGCATTCCCAGTCAGAAGATCTGTGAATGCGATTATTGCTGGTGACATTGTACATTTTCCTCTAGTAGCTGTTGTGCCAAACTCTCTATTCTTAATCTTTCTCTTCCCTCTCTATCCAGTCCCTGCCCAGCCATCCAGCTTTGAAGCAGAAGCAGAGCAGGACACACGCATCATGTTATCATGGCTGTGGCCTGTACAAGATCCCATTACACTGTATGAGCTGCAGTACTGGGAGGCAGGAACTGAAAACAAGGTTGGAATAATAACGTGAAGTTGTAATGTTCTGTCTTATCTATCTATCTATCTATCTATCTATCTATCTATCTATCTTGCACTTTATGATGCAATTTTTTAAAATGGGATGAATCGGGTGAAGCAACCCTATTGTAGTAATGGAGTCAGCTCCCTGAATACAAAGATTTACTGTAGTAAGATACAGCACAGTAATTCCATCTTCAAGGTCATGCTGTTCATTGTTACACCGGCGAAAATGTTTTTCAGTCACACATGTTTTGGAAGAGTTTGAAGTCATGTTTGGTAATATTTTGTACTCAATATGCATGTGGGACAAAGAACATGTAAATTACAGACTAATTGAAGATTAAATAAAAGTAGAAGTAGTAAAACAAATACTAACATATCTCAAAACTTGGACATATAAAGCCTCAGTTTATTTCCATTGTATCTAATCAGCACCTTTCTATTCTGAACCTCTAGCAACATGTGACCTTTGGCCCAGCGGGCTCCTATGCTGTGGAAAACCTAAAGCCTGATACCCTGTACCTTTTCTCACTGGCAGCCCGATCTGAAATGGGCTTAGGCGTCTACACCCAGCCCATAGAGGCTCGCACAGCTCAGTCCAGTAAGTCCACCACTTTTTCCTCCTCTCTGGTCCAGCTTATCTTATTTTTTTCTTGACTAACCTTAGAGTTCCCGAAGTATCAGCTCCCACAGTCCACCGGTGCAGGTGTAGGACATTGCTTTCAGTGCAGGACAAAGTTAAGCTACGCCGCGCTAAAATCAGGCCATGTGGGTAATTTGAATGTCAAGACAATTTCAGCGAAGCCACCCTGACATAATTGCTGACAGTGCAACCACCCCGGTCAGCATCATGTTTCCGCTACCACCCCTCTGTTACCAACACTAACCCACCTGTCCATCTATCTGAGGACAGGCCCTGTGTTCAGTGTCAAAGGTATGTTTAATGTGTCTCACTCCCACATTTGTGCTGTGTTATTTTGCCGCATATCATTATGTACTTTTACAGTGCCAGCACTCAAAATGTCACACTCCGCCAGCTGACTGCTGAGTCTGTACTGCCATGGCACCAGACTCGTAACCTCTTGCATAAGGTGCTCAGCTTATGCACAGTGCAGTGCCTTGCACACATACCATAAGGACTGCGCCTCATTTCAAATGTATTATTCATGCGAATAAATTTAACATTATTTTAAATTTCAACATATGGTACCCTAACGACTGTGAAAGAGGGTTTTAATGCGTAAATACTGTAGTTGAACGTATATATTTTGGTGTTGGTGCAATGTGATTTACATAGCGTTGGACACATACATTTTATTTGGAGATTTACTGACGCGCCCATCTGCTCGAGCTCTATATCTGTTTTCACAGAGAGAAACATTTGGAGTGGCAGAAACTTAAGGAAGTGACAAATTCTTTTCAGAATTGTCATCAGCCATTTAGCATTTTCCTGACTAAGATGAATGACGCCACTCCCAAACATCACATGGTGATGGATCAATGTCAGTGTAGCCGGGGGATGGGCAAGAACAGAAAAGAATGGACAGATCTGTAGGACATCACTTTTTGGAAGTTTAACATATCGAGACATAAGTAAGTCTAGCATAACAGAGGAGTTACATAACTCACTGCTGCAGACTAAGATCAAGTAGTCATGACTGAGTGCCTTTAGGACTCGATTTGGAAAACAGAATTTCTTTGTCATGCAGCAGCAAGAAGTTGCATTAAATGAGCAACAGCCATTGGCAAGGTGCAGTGGTAAACGTATTGTGGAAAAGTGTGACATTTTACTGTGTGGCATCTAAATGTTTAGTATTATTCCTTAATTTTAAGGGCCAGAGCAATGAACATGACCTGAGCTGTATTCATATTTTTTGTAGTTTATAAGTAGTGCAGTGCTACTGTACTGTACCACGTAGAAATTAGAGAAGATAGCAGCTTATAAAAGGCGCGTGCTACTTCTAACAAAAGCTGATATATTAGACAATTACAGTGCATAAAAAGTACATTGCTGAAGAGGTGCATTATATACAGGACCTTTTTTTTTCTTCCTTATCGCCTCTGTTCATGCAGTCTGTATCTAGTGTATGTTCCATCGGCACCTCAGCATCACAGTCTGTTCTGCAAATGTTCTTTGTATTTGAGGTTTCGTCAGGTTTCTAGTTGTCAGTCTAAAAGATCAGGAACCAACTGATCATTTATTTAGCCCTGATGTTTGAAAAAGTGGAGTTTCGTGTTCTGGTTTCAGTTTATTGCACACAAGCTCAAGTAGCTCCTCATTGTCCATTGCTCAGCTCATTATAAAAGAAATTCCACAGGCATGCCATGTAAGAACACCCAGCCCTGCCTTTTTTGTATGGTTCTCTTTCTTTTTTAAGATTTTATTTTTCAGTTGAATACAGTTGTGATTATCTTAGATGCATGAAATGTAATGTGTGATTGCTCTTAAGTTTGTTTGATGTTATATTATTTGTTGCACACTGCACACCTCTTCGCCTGAAGGTTCTCAAAAACCCCTTTACTCTTAAGTTGCTCTGTGCAACAATGAAACATAAAACAGGATATGGTGGACAGAATATAACAAAGTTGGATTTAATGTTAAACATTTTTGCAGGTGTCTTGGAAACCACTGTGTTGGAGGCTCGATTATGGCTGAAGACCTGGGTCGCAAGTGTTAATCCAGTATTGATGTCTGTGTTGGATCAATACTCGTGAATCAAATAGTCCTGCATTCAAATTTTATGTAACAACATTAATTAATTCAATTCAGAACTAGACAAGTACGCCATGTCACGTACGTCACTTAGTTCTTCCTCACTAAAACAATTATTCAGCTTAATAATCCATATATGTGCCTTCTTTGGAGAGAGATAATTTCATTGGTTAATCAAGTAAAAATCACAAACATTAATTTGAAAAATGCCTGTGTTCACTGGCTGCTATGTCTCTGTTTATTCAACGACGCACTGAGCTCTAATCAGCGACATTCAGCTTCGTATCTTTCTCTCTGTTCTTCAAAATATCCATTTGAGAAACTAAACAATACCTCTTTCTTAAAATCTGAGGATTGATCTTGGAAATACGTCAATGCGTTTTGAAAAATAACTACTTGGCATCATATTTGTAATTTGAAGCAATTTCACTTAAATCGTTGAGATTCTTTCGCCAAATAGACAATTTGCATAATTCAAACATATGGTAAACATATGGTTAAACATCCGTAACCTGATGAAATACGTGGAATGAAATTGCAATTGAAATTATTAACCAGTGAAAGAATACAGAAACATTTGAGAAAATCACATGCTACAAAAATGTACGCTCAAATAAAACATAAACCCAAAATGCAAAGAGGCTGATAATTTTTTAGAAGTGTTCAATGTACTTTGTGTTTTTATGGCCACAGCTTCACATCAATGTTAATGTGACATTCACTGGAAACTTTCATAGAATGTAGATAAAAGCAGAACGTGAAAAGTAGGGTATCGACAGAGCTTCTCCATCAGTGTTGAAACACCGTTCAAGGCTATTCATGCATTCCCACTTCGGTGGCTATTTTATTTTGCTCGTCGTGCATACAAGAAGTTATTGAAGGCAAGCGTGGAAAAACTGCGATTCTATAAGAACACCCTGTAAATGTCGGTAAATGTTATATTCTGTTCACCTCGCCTCTTTCAGCACTTGACATGTACTATAGCAACCAGTCTTCTCAGGTCAGAGGCAGCATCCTGTTTATGTGCAAGCTTTTGTATTATTCTTTACGAAAATGAAAATGTAATATTGAAATATTGCTGGCCCAGTATGGCTCCTCAAATGTAACACTCACCTTAAATTTAACTGTTGACAGCAGCATAAAACATGAGTGGAATGTTATTTCAGCTTAAATTTTGGGCTAGAGCACAAAGGTTACTCGCTTGTCAAACAAACAAAACAAAATATACCCATCTGTTTCCTGAATAATTCTTAGAGTAGTAAACGTTTTTCTAACAATTTATGACTACAAAGTGTTTGTCCATTTTTATGATTATTTATGAAATAATTCTGAGATTTTTTTTGAAAATATAAGTCACGCTAGGATGGTGATTTGGTTTGGTGATTTATGGATTCAAAATTTTGATACACTTTGAAAGTATCAATTAAAATCCATTGATGATCAAGTTTTCTTATTAGTGTTCTTACATTTTCATTTTTGTAAAGACTAAAAAAGAAGCTTCCATGCGTTTTCTTTATGTTTGCTTGTGTTGTAGTTTCTTTTTTGTTTGCTTGATCCGTGCCCCTCCTCCTTGTGGTTGTGCTCCCCTCCCCCTGCAGCCCCATCCGCTCCCCCTGAGGAGGTCCACCTGGTCAGCCTGACCTCCACCAGCCTCCAGGTGAGTTGGGTGGCACCGCCTGCCGCTAGCCGCCACGGTGCCATTGTGCGTTACACTGTCAGCTACCAGGCTCTGGCTGGAGAGGACACGGACCGCCATGAGGTGACAGGCATCGGTGCAGACGCCACCAGCTATGTGCTGGATAGCCTGGAGAAGTGGACTGAGTATCAGGTGCGGGTCAGGGCACACACAGACGTGGGCCCCGGCCCTGAGAGTGCCCCAGTGCGGATGAGAACTAAAGAAGATGGTAGGTTGACACCTCCCCTTAGGCGGTGCGCCCTCAGACCTTTCTGAACTCTGTTGCTTGGGTCTGACTGATTGTATTCTTCTCGTTCTGCTGCACGTCCTTCTGTGTCTTGTTTGATCAGTTTAAAGTTAATGAGGCGTGAGTGGTTGCAGTGATGGCGACCTTTTCCTTTTCCTCTGTCTGCCTTTTTTCTCTGTAGCAGTGGCACTTTACATCTGCCAGGTTAGGGCTCATCACCCCTGGACCCACTCTCTGCTCCACTGACACAATTTAAATGTCTCCTCGCTCTCTTTCTAGGCGTCGGTCCTCATCTGTGTTTAGGAAGTGTGTGTGTTTTCCACTTTTTCCATAAGTTGCTCCTCTTTTATTTTCTCTCTGATAGAAAGTGGCTGCTCCTAAGAGAGAATCATCTATAATTAATGTCTTTGAAGTTTGCGGCAACACAGCTAATTTCATACTGGAATTGGGGGAATAACAAGATCTCTGAGCCACGTGCTGTCCCACATTGGGTGTTTTGGGGACATGGGACCTATAGGGTCGGAAAGGAGCAGAGATGATTTTGAGTCACAGCCGATCCTCATATCACCTCTTTGTCAAGAGTATGTCGATAAAAACTTAAGTCATTATTTTTATGGTTTTTGGCTCCTCATCACCAAACACAGCGAACTGAGAAGAACTGCTTTCTCAGCATATTTTGGCTGTACTGCCTCGTTTTCATTCCCTCTCACACACATTATCTCTCCCATTCTCTGTTGTTCATCCCTCGTTCCTTCCTTTTTTGTGTGACGTCCAGTGCCAGGAGCGCCCCCCAGGAAACTGGAGGTTGAGGCCATAAACTCCACAGCCATCCGTGTCACCTGGAAGCCACCCCTGCAGGGGAAGCAGCATGGCCAGATCCGAGGATACCAAGTCATCTTCTCCCGCCTTGAAAATGGCGAACCACGAGGCCAGCCCAACATCATGGACGTGGCATTGCCAGAGGCACAGGTACTGGGTGGTTGGACTGACTTTTGTCTCATTTTGCGCTTTTTTCTCCTTCAGTATCCTGTCTTAAATGCATCTCGCCATTATGTTATGTCTCCATCTTTCTTTTATTCTCTTCCACACTCAACACTTCATACTTCATTTCCCCAATACATGGTAACACACATGAAATTTGTAAAAAAAATATCGTTGCACCTTTCATTGCAGTTTCAACAGTTGTACTTATGCACTGCCTTGTTACTGTTTATAGATTAGTTCTTTTTGTGACGCCACCTTTTACACATTAATGCAGGAAGCTGTGAGTCACACAAAGCTGTGCAACACCGTGAGATGGATGAGAGATTGTAATCCTTAAGAGGGATTCAGAGATTCATGAATATCTTAAAACCAAAACCCCCCTCTTTCACATTTTCCCCTCTCTTGTGGAAATAAGAGCCCGACTAGGAGCTTTGTAAGTGTCTTGTCCTGATTGTTTGCCCTGGGTAACATTTGCGCGAACACGCGTTCACTGACACCCTCGATGACAAAAACATCTCTTTCCAACACGTAAAAGCGCTCCCTGGCCAGAGGATCACCAATGACAATATGACCAGCATTGTGTTTGTCCCGGAGCAGAGTGCACTGATAAATGCGTCGCTGCAGCACTCTGGGAGTCTAGCAGGTTGCGGTTAAGTTCCTTACCAGTTAACGCTGCTGAGCCCTCAAGTGGAGCTATTAACCCTCATTTGCTTCAGCAAACACCCTGCTGTCTTAACCGTGTTGTTATAGCTGCGGCGCAACCTGAAAGTCACCTTGAAAACATTTCATATACAGAATTGTGACAGAAACTACACATTTGTGGATGCTATTGTGGCATTCAGTCAAAAGTTTATTACGTTATTTGGCACTAGATAGACATTTTAGGCATGAATAATGTTATGTTCATTAGAAGTCTTGGTTGGTCTTGCCTAGTATCACTGGACCGAATAGGCTGCCCTCCCCTCAGCACTGTGGTTGCACAGGAGTAGATTTGGGTAGCTGCCTCCATCATTATATTGTTATCTTACTGCGCCCCAATGCATTCCACAGCCGGGATTGGTGGGAAGAAGAAAAAAATCAATGACTGCCGTTTGTCTTCCAGGAATTGTTTTCTCTGTGTCAACCTGCCTTGCGTGACTGTGTTTTGGGTGATGAAAACTGAACTGATCGTGACCCGACTCTTCGTGCAAACAATCCTCCCAACCTTGCCTCATTTGTGCCAGAATCACAACAATATAGACAAAGACGTGCTGTAATTTTGCATTCACGGCCGCTCTCATGTTCCAGCACAGCTCAGTCTTAAACCTGATTTTCCTCTTCCTCCTCCTACCTACGTGCCTTCTCCTCATCTTCTTATCGTCTCAACTCCCTCTTCTCTTCTCATGACCTCCATTTCCACTCCTGCCGTCGTAAAGACCGGTTTGGTAATTACCGGAGGCTTGCGTGCAGCTTGGTTACCCTTGACTGAGTCATCGCAACAGATTGGTTTCTGTGACGCAGCTCTGAGAGGCCAACCTGCCAGGACCTGCCCAGATGTTGTAAAGGACCTCACAGTCAGGCTGACGGCGCTCCCCTATCCGTGTACACACAACTGGTTTCTAATAATCCCTTGTTTCTCACACTTAGTGTAGACAACATGAGCAAACATGCAGACTGATTAGCTCATCCTCATCGTAGGTGTTTCACCTGGCTCAGATTATTATATGACTCAACTTGGGCTGAAGCAAAACAAACACCTGTAACTGGTGACAGGGTGAATCTTCCTCTTTGTCACACCCGACATAATTTTCTGTAGGTGTGCTGAAATTAGTCTTATATCCACCCTTTCACTTGCACCGGTTGCACGACAAACCGAACGGCATTTTCAGCTCTGTCTTCAAACGTCAATTTCACGATGGGCAGGACTCGTTGGATTGGCGATCCCGTCAGAAGTGACCATCACCTCTGTCCCTCGCTTTCTTTCCGTCTCTCTTCTTGTGTTATCTTCACCCTCTCGCGCAGCCAGTAAACATGCTGCCAGGAGAGCTCAGAAGGCTTGTCTGTGCGTGGGTGGCTTAAGCGCCTCTTTTCTTTTCAAGCAGGAGCCCACACAGCGCCCTCATTTCATCCGCTAAAATTAAACCAGCGGTCACAAGGACAGTGTGATGTTATCAATCCTTTTTCAGCGATACTTGTTGTTGGGAAAGTGGCCTAAACCTGAGTGAGTTTACACTCACAGCAACCCGTAGACTTGTGATTTTCATACATGCAATCTTAAAGCTTACACACAATGTTCTGATCGATATCAAATCATTAGCTGCCATGTTTGGTTCTCCTCATTTCTGCACAAGTTTACCTCCCTTCAGCTTTTTCATTTTGTTTGACCACTCGTGCGTTTTAGTGGTGCGTGCGTGTGTTAACGCGTGTGTGCGCGAGCGTCTGAGTTGGCCATGCTTCGCCGCCTCTACGGCCTTCGCTGCCTCAGATTGGCATTCAATGGGAATGGAGAGAAAGAAGTGAAAAGCAGCGCCTCAGCCTGTTACACTCCATCAATCATGACAGCTCCTTCTCTTCCACATCACTTGTTCTCCTCTCATTCCCCATTTTTATAGCCACACATCTCAACCCATGTCATCACATTTGCATTCCCCCGCCTGCAAATTATACTGCTCCCGTCCCACAAACGACACTTATCAGCAATGATGTGTTTTCGGCTTGCGTTGACATTCCAAATATAAATGGGGAATAATTTACACATTCTCCCTCGGATTTAAGGAGTAAGCAAAATTTGTTGCGATAGAAAAGAATACGACCAAGCCAAAACAAGAACTCTTATGAACATTAATGTGTTCGCCGCTCCGTTGACATACTGAGTGGAGTCGACGGTAAACAAATTAAGTAATTAGGCACATCGCAAACTGTTATTCATGGAGTTAAGTAGCAGCTGTTTTTAAATGCTAGTCTTTAGTGCCCCGCTATGTCAGGGGAGTATGAGGCAGCAGTTTTTGATGAGCCATGTGTCTCCACCAGTCAGGACTGGGATCGTATATGGGAATCGCTCACGCTGCAGTCAAACGACGTATGATGAAGACCCATCCAGAGGGAGGAGGGTTTGTGTCTTTTCGTGTGCCAGTAGGCCATGCATGATGATGAACACTTCCAGCAACCTGTGCCTACAGATGGGAAGGCTGGCAGTGGCGGTGAAAGTGCCTCGGTTCTACTTCAGTAAAAGAACAGATATTTAGCTGCAGATGTTAACTTTACTCCTGTATCAAAGGTGTTTTGTGGATAATAACTGTAATGGACTTATGTAACTGCACTTAAATAACTGAACAAGTATTGACAGTAGAAGAATTTCTTGTCCTGACACTGACATTCATACCATGTGATAGGAAAAACTCCTGTTCTGACATAAGTATTGCTGTAATAATATAGAGTTTCCTTCAGATATGTCGTTAGCACAATTAATAATTTGCAAAAATATGTAAAGCACAAAACATAACACTATTACTGGTAACTGGCCAACCATTCCCGTCAGCATCGCCCAGTCCACCAGCTGCTGCCGTGGCTTTCACCACTGGTTGCCATTTCCATCGTCATCCATGTTTCTGCTTTATCCCGCACCAGCGTCACCTGTCCATTGTCATCCGAGCCGCCATCAGTCAACTCTTCTGCAGCAGCTCAACTGTGGAGAGAGTAGATGGTAATAGGATTTCATGCTCAGCACAGACAGAGCCCCGTGGCACAAAATGGGCTTCCATCCCCTCCAGGAATCACCGGGCCAAGCAAGCAAGGAGAGCCAGTGAGCGAGGAGAGCATTTTAAAAACATACTGAAATACAAGGAATGAAAGAGCCCTCCTCTGTTTCTGTGAGAAAGGAGGAAACGCTTCAGAAAGTCTGCATATTTATGCTTTATTTCCACGGTGAGATAGTCATCACATTGAATAGAGGTGCTCAGTGATTGAAGACGAGAACGGTTATTATTGGATTCATAGTCAAATGAGAAACAAGGCAGTGCATCATCTTTTCAAGCTTGAATCTGTAACAATAATGAATTTCATGATCATCACTCAACTCGGCTACACAATTTGTTTTATCTCTCTCACTCCTTTGTCCCATCACACTCTCCTTTTCTGTTTCTGTCTACGGCATGACTCTGTTGACTTCATCTGTCTTTCAGCGAAAAAAAGACCAGAGCTTTTTTTCTACGCTCGTTGTGTTGTCTGACTCATTTCTCTCCCCCATCCTGTGTCCTGTCTTCTCTCCCATCAGTGGAATATTGAGGAGTCCACCGAGCATGTGAGTAACCCTCATGTGTGCTGCTGGGTTGGGCCGCCTGGCAAGTTCTTTAGCCAGTGCACAATTTGGGGACGCTGCGTGTGCTGTGTGTGTATTTCTGTGTTTGCTCTGTCTGTAGCTCACTCATCTCTCTGTGTGAATCCCCAGAAAAGTTCATAACCCATCATAACCACAGCAAGAGATGTGTGCCATAATGATTGCTTTTTGTGTGTGTGAAAGATAAACAGAGATGTGTTCTCAGTGCTACTGCCACCATGATGGTTCCACCGATCATTCTGTACAACTTTAATACCAAAAGATACAACACCACACTTGCAATAACAGCTGGGCATTGCAGGTGATCTGATGCCCTTGTTGCACCGGGCATGCAGTGCTTCCCTCCATCAGTGCAGTCAAAGGCTGTGTTATTATTCTCATGTGATGCTGACATTAATCAGGCTCCCCTAACGTGCTGTCTCCCCCACTGTTCCATATGACATGTCTATCTGAGGGGAGGAGCCGTGCGTTTTATCAGCTCCACACATCTCCAAGATTGCCACCAGCCTTTCATGTTCTTTTCATTTGCCTGGATGGCAGCTCGCTGTTCCACGGCTGTCACGCAGCCTTTTGTTATGCCTTATTACCTCTTCGATGTCATATTGCACAAGCTTAAATGCGGAGCCTCTTACCAGGTCAGACATTTAATATAAACCTGCCAGAATAACAAACAATTTGTTTCGGCAATTCAACAAGGCCAGATGAATCATTTTTTAAAAGGTTTAGCTTAAAAGAGAAGACAAAGAATGAATTTAGGCAATTGTGGCTGCTTGTGCAGAAAACTCGCTCCCTGGTTAATCAACCCTGAAATGTTGACGGATTGGATTTATGCTGAGAATCCTTGTTTTTCTGTGTATATATATCAACATGGCGTGTGTTATGTGATGTGTGCAAATCTATTTATTTATGTGAAAACAGTCAAAATGGCAGAATCCCAACCCACATGGCATGAGTCAGGCCTTCTTCCTCTCTCTCTTACTGTATTGATGACATTCATTAACACCTATCAGACACAGCGCTCGACACTGTCAGAGGAAGACATATGGTCACAATTTTGCATTAAGTCCTCAACAGCCATGACTGCAGCCACAGACATGAACACTTCATCAGTGCATCTTGTTCATACGATGTCGTATAAGGAAAGACTGTCTTTAAATGGTAATAATAACAGTAATAATAATCATAATAATAATAATAATAGTAATATTAATTGACAATAGGTGAATTGGGAAACCTGTGAAGAAGAATCCATTTCTATAAGACGTCAACTTGATAATCACTGTGCTGCCCTTTGGTGCTGCTCTAAGCATTCGTTCTGAAGGAAAAATTGAAGCCTTGCGTTTTCTATTTTCCGCTGAGTTTCAATAGTATTACTAGACCCAATTTGACCTTGCCAGAATAGAGAAAAAGATCCCTACGACAGCCACTGCTGTCAAAGCTACTTTGTATGATTAAAGTAATGAGACTTCCTCCATAAAGTTAAACCGCTTTTATGATACAGTAATTTAGCATTTTCTCCCCTGTCTCTCTTAAAGACTAGTTTGGGAGCAGCAAATGTCCCTTAAAGAGAGCGGCAGTAAAAAGCATTGTCAAACCGAGTTGGCTTATATAGACTGTTAAATTTGCTTCTATGGTGAGAAAATTAAAACTTCATTAGTTGGAGAAACAGCATTAGGGCAAAGCCATGTAATGTTGCCATTGCGTGAGGAGTTTGAAAGGAGTTCCGACAGGAAGGCTTGTAGGCATCGTCCTCTCAATGGCCCCAATACGACACACTCCAAACTCCAGTGTGTGTGCTCAGGCCCCAGGCATTCATTTGTTCTTGGTTTTGGTGTGCGCATAATATATGTCTGTGTGTTCTTCTCTCGGTATGCATGCATTTATTTTCTTTTTATATTTTTATGCTATGTGTTTGTAAGATGCTTGTAAGTGTGTGCGAGTGTCTACATACGGCCGTGTGTGTGTGTGTGTGTGTGTGTGTGGATGTGTTCATATTCAGACTGATGCAGTTTGATGAAGTGCTGCAGCAGCGTACCAAGAGCAGTGTTTCCTCAGTTGTTAACTGTTTGTTTGCTGTTTTATGCCTGTTTGTGGCTTGTGTTGACTGTTGAGTGACTGCTATGTTACAGGTTTGTTTAACGTCAGGCACCATTGTGTGTTAGTGTTTTTGGATACATGCTGTTTGACAAAACAGCCCAATTGCATGGAGCAGTGAAAGCCATAAATCTGATTTCTCATCTGATCAAGTTAAAGGATCTCTGAGAATTATTTCATGGCCATTGACTGATTTCAAATTCATAATCCCAACCCTTTGTGGTTTTCAGATCATGGTTATCCATGCTGTACACAAGAACACTGACACACTGGTGAAGTTCTGGTTAGATGGTGAATGGGTTCAGCGTGTGTCTTACAGCGGGACATTGGAGCTTTTCTTTACTAAGAACAGCTCCTGGTCCTACTTGTGTGCCTACAACTTACTTTTCTCTCATCAGTGCTTCAGTTTTGTTGCCTCTTTTAGGCAAATTGATTACATGGATGAAGGGTGTCTAACTTTATTATGATTCTCTTGCTGGTGTGTGTTTTGTGGGGGGATAAGGGCTTATGTGAGTGGGGCGTGTGTTTTGTTTTTTTGCTACTGACACATTGTCACTCAAGCTTAGTTATTGCTGTTAACCTCTGACCTTGTTTTTTTGCAGGAGGCCATCATTGCAGGACTGCAGTCTGAGACGACCTACTCTGTCACTGTAGCAGCATACACCACAAGGGGAGATGGAGCTCGTAGCAAAGCTAAAGTTATCACCACAACCGGTGCAGGTCAGAGATGCTTTTATCTATGATGGGGGTTCAATACCATTTGGATAATCATTATTATTTGCTTGCAGGGCAACAAGGAGTTATTATGATAATTTATCTGATAAAACCCATCTCCCTTATTCAATCCTCTTTGGTTGGCCAGTTTTTCTTGAATGTTATGTTAATTTAAGTCTCCAGACTGGTTTGGAAAATTGAGAATTTCAACCTAGTGTTGAAATGATTTGAAGGCAGGCAACCTTCAACGGTTCCATCTAAGCTGCCTGTTGGCCAATGTTGTACTGGTGAGATTTACAAGTGTGGTTATGTGTATTGTGTAAGATTTTTTTTTTCTTTTTCCTTCCGCCTCATCTAGTGCCTGGCAAGCCCACGATGATGATCAGCACCACCATGGACAACACAGCACTGATCCAGTGGCAACCGCCAAAGGAGATGGTGGGTGAGCTTATAGGCTACCAGCTGCAGTACAAGCGCGTCGACGAGGACAACTACAACACACGAGACATGGGGAAGGACCATAACCACTACACTGTTACTGGACTGCACAAGGGTGCTACGTACGTTTTCCGCCTCAGTGCCCGTAACCGAGCAGGTGTAGGTGAGGCCCACGTGAAGGAGATCGGCACCCAGGAAGACGTGCCTAGCGGCTTCCCGTTCAAGCTGCAAGTTACGGGACTGACTACATCCAGTACCCAGCTGACCTGGGAACCTCCAGTTTTGGCAGAAAGGAACGGAAAGATTACACATTACATGGTCGTCTACAGGGACATCAACAGTCAGCAGAACAGCACCAACCGCACAGCAGACACGCGCATGGCCATCCAGGGTCTTAAGCCTGATACTACCTACGACATCCGCGTACAGGCGTTCACCAGCAAGGGTGGGGGCCCTCTCAGCCCCAGCATCCAGAGCAGGACAATGTCCACCTCACCGGGTAGGAGAAACTGTCTGGTATCGATTCGAGAACATACTGTGGCAGGGGTGTTTGATTTGAAAACAGAATATCGGCACATGCACACATAAACATGTCATCCATTGCAAAGGCCCTACACAGTTCTGTCCTCACCCATTGCGGGCTCACCCACACGTACACAGGCACACACATAGAGACGCTACCTTGTCCACACACCTGACCATAACATGGACTCTTATCAAACACTGCTTTCGCTGTTTTCATTCATCAGCGTCTGCCTTTCCCATCCACGACACAGTACAGTACATCACTGTGTTCATTGATTTATAGAGAGCTAATCTCATTACACGCTACAGTCACATTACCACACTCCCTCCCATTACAGACAAATCTAGCATAGTCACCCTCATGCATTTTACAGTGTTGTGAAGTTTAGCTTGCTTATTTTTCGCGATGATGGCTTAAGATATCAAACTTTTAAGACAGCCAGTGATGCTACCACAGCAACAGACATGTCTTAGCAGTCAGTAAGATTTTGGCCAGTTGCATGATATATCAAGAGTTTGCACCCACATAGAGAATAAGAGAGCTGAAGGCTTTTTTTAAGTGATTTGTAACTGAGCGTGAATGAGATTGTTGATGTTTGCTCGCGATGACTGTTCACATCTGGCCATAAGGTATTGTCAGTGAATATATTTGCGATGTTCATTGAAAGGCTTGTTTCCTGTACGCAAGTGTGAAATTGAATCACACAGCTTAGCAAAGATTACATTACATACTGTGTGAGATGCTTGACTTGAGATAATAATCGGAGGTGTTTCACACCCTTGCAGCGTTCGCCACCAGCTTTGGCGTTAAAGCTGTCATGAAAACATCTGTTCTCCTCACCTGGGAAGTGCCAGAGAACTACAAGTCCCAAGTGCCTTTCAAGGTAATTCTCAAAGCAATCACCATCCATTTTCTCAAATAGATACAAAACTGTTATATTGTTATGATCATCCTGCTTCAACACATTAAGCATTATGTATTGTACAGATAAGTGTTATCTAATTACCATTGTCTTAGTTGTGAACATTAACACGTGGAAGTGATTGTTTGACATTTCCTATTAGCGCTGACACACGTGGAAGGCCACATATATACTGCTTTATGGGTGTAATAATCAGGTCCCAATATTGGAGGAAAGACAATCAGAAGTGTTTAAAAAAAATGGCTTTTAGATATGCACCAATTCTCACCACATCACAGCTCATGAAATGAGATGTCAGATGAGATGGCTTCCTCCTACGGGATTGCGCTGCTAAGTGACTATCTTCTGTGTAAAATACGTGTGTTTGATCTAGAAACGTTAATGAAAAGTTTCCCCTACTCTACATGCAGATCCTGTACAACCAGCAAAGTGTAGAAGTGCTGGGGAACCTGAAGAGGAAGCTGATCACGCAGCTGGAGCCGGACACAGAATATTCTTTTGCCCTGACAAGCAGGGGCAACAGTGCAGGGGGTCTGCAGCAACAAGTGTCCATTCGCACTGCCCCGGACCTGATAAAGACCAAGCCCGTCTTATACAGCCAGCGTCAGGCCAAAGGTGGCAAGCTGACCATCAATCTTCCCAAAGTCCAAACCACCACACGTGTCAGGTGAATACTGAAATACCAAAATGTGAACTAAAATACACTGACAGAATTTGTTCATACTCAGCAGTCTCAATTTTGTTCATCAGCAAGAAAAAGATTTTATCCTCTTCTCTATCCTCCTCCTCTTTTTTCTTGACCGCCAATGCCGGTAGATCTGTAGAAAAAAGAGGAAACTGTGATGGTTTTTTTTCTCCCACATAATGTTATTACAAATGATACTGAAAAAATAAGAATGGTAGCATATGAGTAATGTGGTGTACGGAAAAAAACAATAACTCAGCCTAGTCTGTTTCCAGCCTCTGAATCATTACAAGGAATTCAGTGGTGCTGTAATGAAATGGCCATTCAGTCCAAATATCAGACCAACAAAGCTGAATACAAAACATTCCAGCCAGGCAAGCACTTTCATTCTTTTGCCTAATATTGTTATCTTCAAATGTATAGAACAATCAATTGTACCAAAGAGAGAGTAAAACCTAATGGTCAGCACTGTAGATAATTCAACACCAAATCATTAAAATACACAACGCTGCTAACAAAAGCTGCACCAACAGTTAAATCCTTACGACAGATTTATACTAAGGGGACCACTTTGAAGCTTGAAACCAGAAGTTTTAATCCAACTTTTTGACACTGTGGCTGATGGTAATTGTTACTCCTAACATCTAGTCTCGTCTAACCTTATCATTTTTGGGAGTAAAAATGAGAAGGCATATATGTACCTGATGTAACTACTGAAGTCTTTCCTGCAGACACACAAACACACAGAGCAGATAGCACTCAGGGAGGGGCATAGGTGAGGTCTGAGTGGGGAGGAGTGCACAGGATTGATTAGTAGAGAGATTACAGGGCTGTCACAGCTGGCCAAGCTCCAGCACAGATTGACAGGTGAAGAGTACAAGTGATTGGGGATGGGAGGGTGGAGGTGCGGGGGCTGAGGGACCTTGTTAAACATCTCCGGCTTCGAGACTTGACTGACTGTTGAATCACAAAGTTAAGGCCAGGAGAGAAGGTACGGGAAGCAACTGCTGTTATAGTCAGCCGCTGTTGATATTTTTACAGACTTCAATGCTGCAGTTTAGGAGGGTGGGGCGACACATAGATAAACACGCAAACATCATGCTCGGCCGCAGTATACTTAAATTTGGCTATGAATGCATGTATCCTGTAACTTGTAGCTCTACCCTAAACTCCTCAATGCCATTTCTAATGTCGTTCTTTTTTTTTTTCTTCGTGAGGGTATTTGTAATGGCTGCAGCAAAAGGACACACACTTGCACACGAGGAGACACGTAGCTGGTCCTATTAACCTAAGGAATCCTGTGGGGATCTCTATTAGCTGAAGGCTCCTCTCATTGGAATAGTAGTGTTTGTTTCAGTCTACATGGCAGATGTTCTTGGTGATTAGCCATTAATTGGAGAATGTAGTGCCAGTCTGCTGGTATTTGACCTTGGTTGGACACTCTTGTACGCCATTCAAGTGCTGAATTCTGCCTGGCAAACTGTGTATTTCTGAATCTTTTGTTTATTATTATTGTGTGCGTTTGCCCACACTGTGTATTCAGTCTGTCTTAACAGCTTTTCGCTTTGGCAGGTGGTACTACATAGTGGTGATGCCAGTGTCCCCGTCAACGCGGCGGTGGAAGAATCCAGACGAGATGGACCTGGATGAGGTGAGTGCCAGCCGGTGGTTGATTGGCTAATGTGCCAGGTCAGAGGTCACCGAGAGCATATACTGTTCCAACTGGGTAGGAAGTGAGTAGTGGCGGCTAATTAGCGGTAGCCTCCTGTGCTCATGGAGGGGAGGCAGAGTGGTTCGTTTTAAACAATGACTCTGACGGTCAGGTGTACTGATTGGGAGCCAGGTCTGCAGTCAGGGCCCATCTGGTGGATCCAACAGTTGGACTAAACAGACCATAATCGTAATCACCTTATATAACTCCTGATGTACTCTAACTGTTTTGGCCCCATGATTTGCAGTTCTAGAGATTTAACAACCCTGAACAACGCTGCGTATAAAGTATTTAAATGACAATAAAGCTTTTTGACTGTTTATTGTCATATTTCAAAAAGGCCTAACATACCCAGCAGGGAATTTTAACTTTGGCTAAACGATGACCCTTCATACGAATGGCATCATTTTTAACTAAACTTGTGAAAAAAGGCGCTTTGGTCTGGAACTCTTCCATCCGCTATTGTTCAACCTCCGTGTAGAAATAACAGCAGAGAGGGAGGGATGTGAGCCTCCCTGAGTCATTAAACACCGAGCACGCCATTGTCTCCTCCCTCCGACATAATGATTTAATAAAGCTACATCTGGAGCAGCGCAGGAGACATGGCTGACAGAAAACAAAATGCTGCTGAAAACACAATGCCGCAGTGCCCGACGCTCCTGCTCATTTATTAACCATGCTGACACTCGCGCTGAGGTTGTGTGCGGGAGCAATCACTAATTGCTCACATCGTAGCGAGGCTGCATTTTTTTTTTTTTTTTGCAAACTTATATCACAGAGCAAAGGGCATTTTAGCCGTGAGTCATAACCAGCACAGAGTGGGATATTACTTAATTGCATTCATACTGCATGCCAGAGCTGGATGGGCAGCATAATTGCACAGGGTTTGTTTTTCAACAGCATCATTACATTTTTAGCAATTAAAGGAGTTTAGGGCATTCGGTCGCTCGACTGCACATAATTAATGAGGAATTTGCTTTTGCACACACACTGGGTAGATGTAGATATTTTGCCAAGAGGTTCACATTAATTCATTGTGGGGACTACGCCTGTGACGTAATCTATATGGTGTCTTCTGTGGAGTCTCTTTACAGGTTAATAACACTTCCTTAATGACATTTTCTCTTCTCAGTGATTTGTTGTGTCTGTCACTCAATTATTTATGTGCGCTTTTGAAAAAAAACAAACTTCGATCTTCTTTTATTTCATATTTCATATTTCATATTCATATTTCATTTTAAGCTATTGATTTTGCTACACTCGAGTAACAGACCCAGATTTAGTCAATTAAGCAGGGAGTCATTTGATGTATTTAGTGGATGACTGGAATTTGACCAATTGCACCGATGTATAACAATTCAACAGAGCAGATGATTGTTGTCACGGCATTCAAACCCTTGTCTTCCAGCCTCCCTCTCCCAACTGTCCTCGGTAATATTTGCCTTCTTCCCTTTGAACAGCTGTTGGAGTCAGGTGAAAGCCCTGTCCTGAGGCGCCGGCGCTACCTGGAGTCCTCCAAGGCTTACATTGCCGCCAAGTTGGCGTCACTGCCAGCCACCTTCACCCTGGGTGATGAGAAGAGGTACAACGGCTTCAATAACAAGCTGTTGTCTAGTCAGCAGGAGTATCTCTGCTTCGTCCTGGCTTCGCTCCGAGAAGAGGAACAAGACAGCAGTGATAAATACGTAAGACCCTCTCTTTAATATGGAACCTCTAGAAGTGGTTGTAGATTTCCCAGTAACACATTTAGCCATCTAAAATCCATTTTGGCAGCATTCAGTGCCCGATGCATATCTGGTGATCTTGTGAAACATGTCTAAAATGGTGACCCAGCTCTCTGAGGATGGCTTGAAGTAAACTTCACTGTAGGATAAATGAGAGCCTCCAATTGCTCTGGGCTTCTCCAGTACCCAGCATATGCATATTTAGAATCTGGGCCCTGGGCAGGGAGAGCCAAAGAGAGAAGGACAGCAGAGTGCTCCATGTCCAGGACCAAAATCAAGACTTAACAACTATTTTTTTATCGTCTCTTTTCCCTCCATTTTGCTCTGTTTCTTTTGTTATCTTGCTTATGCCATCTCTCACCGCCTTTCAGTCTCTCTTGCCAAATCTCTCTCCACCGTGAAGTGAGCAAAGGAGATTGATTAATACAGCTGGAGTTAAGAGGGAGATGAGGGCTTGGTCACAGGGCCTAGGGAGCCTGCAAAGCAGGCCTGATTCTCTTGAAGCGTTGTCTAAATGTCCCTTAAGTCCCCAACAACCCACACCCCCTGGCCAGTAATCCCCAACTCCTATGGAATGAGAAGAGGCGAGAGTTGCACAAGCGGGTATGGTGGGCAGCTGTGATGCACTTGACTTCAAAGGAGATGCTTAACCCCCATTGCTGCACCACAGAACAACACACGCTCGCTTTAAGCACCTGGAATACGCAGCAGCCAGGTGGGATCAGTGGTACTCAAGAGTCTGTCTGTTTATTCCCTCTCTGTAAACTGTTTAGCTCCCTCCCCCTGTAGACTTAATCGCTGGGATTAATAACGCTTCACGCAGTGAGTGAGTCAGTGCAGAGATGGGCAGCACGGACAGCCTGTCATCGATCGCCACACACATCCTCTAACTGTGCTCTTTGGGAAACTCAGGTGCCATCGCAGTGTTTGTTTTTTAACCCCCAAAGCGTCACTTGTAAATGTTTATGACAAAACACAAGCCGTTACCAGAGGTAAAGATAGCAGTGAGTTTGAGCGTTTGGCAGGAGGCGCCTAGAGCAAAATCTTCACTAGACCTGGGAGAGTAAGACAACAACTGCTGGAGTAAATGACTTGTGTCTTTACCGCACTTCCACGCCAACCCCCCACCCCCACTGTAGATCAAACAGAACCTCCAGGGTTTAATAAGTCCTCATATATCAGTGGCCACAAGCAGTCAGCAGTGGTTGGAGGGGATAGGAGAAGCAAGGCGAAGGGAGATGAGAGCGAGAGAAGAAGAGAGTGTGCCTTCATGTCTCCCCAGCACCCAAGGCAGATAAACAAGCCAGGGGAAGTGTGAAATGGGATGATAGATGCTGGGTGTGTATAAACAGTATCATTTAATGCAAAAAGAGAGCGAGGGAGAGAGGTGGCATGAAATATTGTGTGATGTGCAACGGAGAGGACGGGGTGGCGCTGGAGAGAGGAAAGAGGAAAGCAACATTTGTCTTGTGTCCCGTCCAGCCTGTGAAGGTTGGATGAGAGGAAGTGAATGGGTGATAGAGATTGTGCTAATGTGTTTGTTTCTGATAAAGGAGATGTGAGCTTATAGCACAAAGGGAACCCAAATTGGAGGCTGTTCAAACGTGTTTCGCACAGTTTTCTGTTTGCTAAACTATCCAGGCATTTGCATTCTACTCACTGGTGGGAAGATTTGGCTTTGTAAAACTAATTCTGTTAGCGCTCTGTGTTCACACACCTTTTAAAATGGAAGGACTGCACGTCTTTAAAGGGATTTTGCAAATACCATGAGTAGAGGATTATGAAAACAATATTTTCACAATACAATCACAAACAACATTCAGTCAAACTAAGGCACGTCACTTCCGTTCCCAGAGGTGTCTCCCTCTGCTAATGTTTCCAGTATCTGGATGCCTGGTTTTGAAACTGCCAGAGAGGGGAGGAGAGGGGAGGGGACACAGGAAGGGAAGAGGTTTGTGTCATTTCAGGCACTCGTTCTTCTAAAATTAATCCAAAGTCTCTGTTTCATATAGGGTTTGCAGCACAGTCGTCCTTGGATTCTGCTGCACATCACAGCTCTCCCTCTCTATATATATTTTTAACGTTAATGTTATTAAAGTTGCCTGTGAAGATTCTCAGTCATCATAGTTATCTATGATGGGCTGAATAGAGGACAATCGAGGGTTTCTTCACTTCCTATCTTTAAAAAATGAATTTATTTTTTATTTTATTCCAATAATTCATTTCAGATTATTTACCTGCTCCATTGAATTTATGAGGTTCTATGCAAGTAAAATTCTTCTTCATATCATTATTATGAACAGCAATTTTGAATACAAAGTGCATCTCTTCTGCGGAAATACTGCTTGCATAATATTGAACATTTTTCAAAGTTTTCAAATTGCTTCAATGTTTTTAGTTCACACAAGACTCAGCAAGGTGAACACAGCAGCTGTCTTCCCACTACAATTATGTTCTGTGCACTTTCAGCTAATGTTTAGTTGGGTTTTTTTTATAATTGCGGTCATCAATTGAATCGCAATGAATCGAGTTAATTTGTTTGTTTGTGAAATATTTGTTATATTTTTGTTGTGTGTAACTGTAAATGTTTTTCTGTTTGCACATTTCTGTGGTTATATTAATATGTCATGGTCTCCGCTAGAGGCAACAATACATAATAGGCAGATGGGCAGCTTATTTAAACTCCTTTTTGAAAGACAAGGAGCTGGTGGGGTCAGTGGTGACTTGAAATAAATTTGCGCTTGCCATCCACAGTAAATTGAGAGTTCCAGGGATGACTGGCTGTGGGAGCCGTGTACCCCACAGGCCAGATAACCGCCTCGATATACTGCTACTACCAAAACACCTCCGCCTAGTCTCTGCGTCTCTGCCTCTAACACTCTCTCTTTCTGCCATTTCCCATCATGCTCTCTCCCTCTTTCTCTTTCTTGTTCTGTCTCAAGCAAACACTTACAATCACGCACACTCTCAGCGGCTGTGACCTAGACAAACACACATTTGTAGAGGCTCAGAGGAGTTGGAGAGAAGAGCGGATGTCGCAGAGTAACCACAGACAAGCATTTAGGAAATTTATACACAGGCTGACACACAAGTACGACAACAACAACACCTCCATATACGTCAAATACACCTTTGCAAATATGTACACATAAAAACATCCCATTCACATATATTTCCTCTGTGTCTGGCTGTCAAACACACACATTCCTTTACTGCACAACTGCTCTATTGTAATACCCAGCAGTGATGGCTGAGGCATTACGAGCTGCGTGACTGAGCTTTTATCAGATATTAAGGCCGTTCAAATGGATGATCCCACTACTTCTGCGTGACCAACAGACAAAAAGGCCCCTCTTTTTGTGCAGACTCTCTCCTCCTCTCACTCTTCCTCCCTTATCCCTCACTAAAAGCACAGCTGCAGTCATTTGTTACACCAGAAAAAAAAGAACGTTTTCCCAGGATTCCCCGCCGTGTCGCATCCTACAGCCTTTTTTCGGGGTCCTCCCAATAGAACAGGAAGCCCGGTGGTGTCGTCACATCAACCAGTGTCCCACAGCTGTGACGTTTTCTTTGTTGTAGGCGAATCAGTTGATTTAAAACATAACCGGAAAGAACTGGTCTCCTCTGCTCAGCATGTGTGGGAAAGAAGATAGATCGTGTCTTGTAACACTGTAATGCCAAGAATTTTAAAGTTTTGTACTTGCATAATCAAAGATTGGAGTATGTCGTGTTACAGATGGAATGAGGCACCTCTCACCCACTGCTCAAACACACACACACACCTTTCCCCCTCAGTTGTACAAGAGATAACAGAGCTATATGACAGAGCTCAGGTCTCGTCGAGCTCATCCCATCTTATCTTTCCAATTAATATCTGCCTGTGTGCAGAGGACTCGGCTGCTGTGCGGCTAATGATCCGGATTACTGCTGCCTGCCTCCCCACCACTCCCACCGCATGCTGGGAGCCCGATTCCCTTCGAGGTCTATGATCTGTCACCCATGCCCCCCCACCACCTTCATCTCCCATCGCCATTCGATGGGAGGCACGCTGAGCTCTAATGACAGATGCCTCACACCTCCCTCTTTTCCTCTCTCATTTGTCACCTTGCTCTTCCGCAGTAGGGCTCCACTTTTTTAAACACTACACGGCGTTAGATTGTGCACCCACTCCTCACGCCCCCCGCTCATGGGCTTGCACATTCGTCCATGCCTTTACCCTCCCCTCAACCATTTCAAGACGAAAGAGCGGCGAACTGTCTCATTTAAAACCAAGGTGGAAACGCACGCTCACCATCACCTCCTGTTCTTCCGTCACGGTGTGAACACTAATGAAGAAGAGACGAGTCCTCTCCAGTGCCCCCATTTATCACACCGGCCAAGGGACACGCACACTCTTTTCTACCTCTCTCTCTCTCTACTACTCTGTCTCTGTCTCCCCTAGTCTTTTGCTCCCTCTCTCCATCTCCATTTTTTTTGAGTCTCAGACATGCTCTCTCATCAACTATTTCAGTTTCCCTAACTTAGTAGGGTAAGAGGAAACTGGAGCTTTGAGTCTGTTCAGCAAACACTATATATTTCTGGTTTCACACTTTTTCATCATTATTAGCTTTAGAAAAGACAACGCAGTGAATATTTCTGTCCTCGTTGATTTGCCTTTACTGCGCAAAAAAGTTTTTTCTCAGATTGTTGCCTATTAGTTTATCTGTCATTGTATTGTAGAGTTTTGATGTACAACGAACCACAAAGAGGACCTGGAGCGCTTTGCTTAATCAGTTCAACAAAAGAAAGATTTAGGCCACCTTTAACAACTTCAACAATAAATATACTGCTATCGCTCAAAACTCCCTGTGGCTATGTCACAAAAAGCCAGACGCAACAGCTTTTTGCCATGTTTGGTCTATTTTAGAGCTTTGTCCCCATGGTTCTTATGCGTTTTTTCCCATTCAACATGGTACTCTGGCAGTCCATTTTTGATTTAAACATGCAGTAAAAAGCTGTTTACGGGGTGTGTAGTGAGTGGGTTTCTCTCTCACGCTCTTGTTCTTTTCTTTCCGCTTAACAGAGGACATTCTCAGCCAGTCCCTACTCAGACCCCATTCAGGTCACGGCAGGGACGATGGAGCAACCTGAAATGCTGTGGGTCATGGGCCCAGTGCTGGCGGTGGTCCTCATCGTCATCATCGTCATTGCCATTCTACTCTTTAAGAGGTAAAACACTCTCATTGTGTCCTGTTTGTCAGTGCATTCCCATCTGTATGTACATATGTGTTTATTTGCGGTTGAATTGCAGTCACACGTGTGATTATAGGTTTCAATTGGTTGCATCAGGAATGGTAATGAGATGTGCTCCCCTCTGCCACTTCAACCAGGCTGCTTTCACACAAAACACGTAACACTTAATTTCATTACCATAATATTCAATGCGTGCAGAAAGGCATAAGAAGCAGATTTGATTTTTCATTTAGAAAATTTTCATTTCTCCATTCCAGATTTGGTCCAGTTGGCTGTTTTTAATAACACTGCATGAAGTGTCAGTTGAAATGGCAGCTGACATCACCTCCCTAACCAAAAGCACAGTCTGACTGTCAAAAACTCTTAGTTGGGAGAGAGAAAAGTGTTTCCCCAATGCTGTTGGTCAGTTGAAATAAGGAACAGAAGGCTGCAACAGAGGGCTTAACTTGAACGCTCAATCAAACCCTTCAAAGCCCCCGTTTTACCGTGTTTTACATCCATCAGAGGACTTGGTATTACAAAAGCCATTTGTCGTCACCAATTTACAATCGCGACCACTCTACAATGCAGACCTGAACAATCCAATGAAATGCTTTTGTTTACACTTTTGATGTTGCGTTTTGATATTTGTCACATGGATTGCCTTATAAAGGGAGATGTAATTCCCAGGGGAATAATCTAATATGGCCTGGCACAGAGGCTTGAATTTGGGGCCTGTGTGGTTTCCTGCAGGGTATCCAGTTTCCCATGATACAGATGAGGTGATTTGTAAACTGTAAATTGCCCACAGGTTGAACATAAGTCTGAATGTGTCTGTCTGTCAGCCCTGTGATAGACCAGCAAAATGTCCAGGGATTGTTCCACCTCAGACCCAGTGACTGCTGACACAGGCCCTTGCAACAGAATAAGCACATATTGGGAATGATGGATAGATAATCTAATATTGTTCCCCCTTAATGTATGTAAATTATCTATACCTGCGGTTTTTAACCTATAGTCTGCAGCCCCAAGGTGGTCTGTGGAAGATATGCAGGTTGTCCATGACAATGACCTCAGCAATATCATTTTAATGCCAAAAGCAGTTAAAGGATTGTATTTTTTTTGTGCAGTTTTTATTTTAAGAAAACTCAATTCCATTCTAAATAAAGCTTCTCTCTGTGAAAGTGGATTTTCCACACAAGTATACCTGAAGAATAAGTACAGGACTAGACTGGAGCCAGAAAATGACATGAGACTGTCCTCGTCCACCGCTGTACCAACAAGAATAGACAGATTATGTACAGCTCATCACACCCAGAAATCTCTGTAATAGTTAAGAAAAAACTCATCTCAGCCCCTGTCCCACCACCCACATCAGCGGTCCCCAGGTTTCTTTGGAGTCAGGAAGGTGGTTCATGGGCCAAAACCCCCAATTTAGACAAAATATTATGATTATATGATAAACATGACAAAGTATTCAGGCTCAAAATAAACAAAGAATACTTTAAATGAAGTAAATAATAATATGATAGGCCATGTGCAAGTATTGCACTAACTGTAGCACCCAGGCTACAATGGGAGCCATTATGCAGCTGACTTTGTTTTTGTTCCAAATTACTCCCAGCCCTGTCATTATTTGATCACTCCATTGCATATGTAGCATTCTACAGCACACTTGTTCTCCAACCTGCCATCTGCAGCCTCACAGACACACTGTGTGTGCAGCCTCCTGCAGACTTAGACAGGGACTAGTTAATAATAGACCTCAAGACAGCTCAGTGCCGAGGAGCACATCCGCTGTCTGGTGGCCTCTTCTCCGCACAGACACGGATTGACAGCCAGGACTATAGATAGGTGGCTGTGTTGCCCTTTTCACTGCCGCCTGGCGGTATAAATGTGTGAAGGAACAGTCACACTCCACCTTGGCCTACGTAGTCACCAAGAGCAACACCGATAGCGAACGATGATAGGGTTATTTTCTGAGGTTTGTAGTTAGCCCTATGATTACTTCTCCTTTCACACTCAAATGAGGGGGAAGGAAGGGCTGGATTTTGGACGAACTTAGACAAAATGAATTTGGATCCATGTGGATAATAACTCCCTATTAATCTCCCCTTCTCTTTGCCCTCTGTGAACGCAGCAAACAAGAAAGGTGGGTAATGTTGCGTTACGTCAGTCACATCGTCTCCCCACTAATGTCCCTTTCATTTGTGTTGTAAAGTTGGTGGCCTTCGTCTGGTCTTCAGGGTTGCACGGTCTGCGACGTCTCCAAGCTCGAGCTAACAATAGTCTCCAAAACTGGTCTCAGTGAGATAGGAATCAAAGTAAACGCTCCCAAATTGGCGAGTCTGGGTTCAATCGTTACACGAGTTTCAAGGCGCGAGAGGCAGCAGACCCTGTAGCCCCTGATAACTGGGGTCAAATGAAACCCTGGGTCAAGTCTGTGTTGCAGTGCATGTTCCACATCGTGTGCCAGCGTTCTTCCTCAGATCATCCTCTCTGCCATGGTTTGTGTTCATTCTGTGTTTTATTAGCCAGCCAGCCAGCCAATGTCAGCACGCCCGTTCAAGATCGGCCCCATCTGAATATGCCAAGGCATCACCTGCTGCTGAATGGGCCATTGTGAAGTAAATGCCAGACAGGGAAACTGGTTGAAAAAAAGCTGCCATCTTTTAAGCTGACATTTTCCGCCGAGACCCATTCCTCCACTTTTAGCTGTTTTTCCTCCTTCTCTCTTGGCTTCCTCATAGCAGGAGTCTCAACAAAGGGCCCTGTTCTCCTCTCATTAGGCACACACTCATACCTTCCCTCTGTATGTGTATGAGGGTGTGTTTATTTACATTCTCACACATCCCTACCCTAAACCTCCATTGAGATTTGCCTCTATGTTTATATTAGCCCAGCACTAAAGCGTCGTGTACATTGGCGCTGAAGTTGGGTTTGAATGAGACATGAGGGTTGTAGAGCTCAGATCACATGTGCCCAATAAAGTTTCCCAGCCAGGACAGCAGCAAGCGGTGGGAAAACCGGATACTGTCTGGCTCAGCTCTCCATCAGAGAGGAAGAGATCCCCGTCATAGATTAGCAGTCATGCTGCAAGCATTAGCTTAAGCCCCCACAGCATAAGATAACAGGTGGCATTGAGGCCCAAGCCCCAGCGATTGAGGTGGACCGGGTTAAGGAGGTGTGCTCCAGCTTAATATATTCTTACCACGCCAGGCTTCAACAGAAGGCCCGGCTTCTGCCTAAAAACCCACGCTCGCCACTTGCAAATGGAGTGCAATGAGTTGTGAAATTTCCACAGGGCTCCCCGATGCTTCCTTCCGCCCATTTCCATTTGCAGTCAGAAGGCTTGTCTGCAGCTGTATCTGTGTGGTGGTGCTGGTGTGTGCGCGTGCATCCATGCGTGTGGTGTGGTGCTCAGAGTTTGATGGTGAAAGTGAGAGGTGCACATAGAAGGAATGTGTACATCCGTGTGTCTGCTTGTGTGAGTATGTCAACAGATGCTGGCTGTCTGAACATTAGAATACAGGCGGGCTGCGTTTTCTTCTCTTTCCGGCTGATGGAGAACGCCACGGTCGACTGAACCATGCCAGTCAGATCTGTGCCGTGCTGTGCTGTGCTGAGCTGTGCTTTGCTCCGGTATACTAGGTTCAGCTAGACCAGGCCTGGCAGCACAGGTGCTGCAAAACTGGTCTAATTACCCAGTGTTGTGCCACCCAGCTGATGAGCTAATTACAGCATCCGGCTGTTTTCCCCTCAATCTGGAAAGCCAGTAAACACAATGTGTTAGCACACACACACACGCTCGCACACAGCAGTGAGAATCACACATTAAAACCTTTTCTGCACACAAACACATACACATCCACATAGTCGGACCGCAGCTGTCAACTATCCAGCAGCAAACAAACTCAACCTTGCCCACTCCAGCAAGATGATGGTGTTTCTTCAAACATATTAAACTCCAGTTGGCATACTAATAGGGGCAATACCCTGGTACCTAACGTCTCTTGAATGGATGGGCCCAGGAAATATTTTTGAGAACCAACACCTCAGTTAGAGGAGTGAAGTGTTAGCTCTATGTAGATGTAGGCGAGCTGTGATTAATGTCTTTACCATCTGTTTTTGCCATCCCAGGAAGAGGGCATCACCGCTACCAAAAGATGACCACTCAGGTGGAGTGAAGGACTCCCTGTTGGCCAACTCTTCTGACCCAGTGGAGATGAGAAGGCTCAACTATCAGACTCCGGGTAAGGAATGACAAGCGATTTGGTCCTTGCTATCTATATTCCCTCCTCATAAGGGATACCTGGGAAATGCACTTTCTCTCCCAGAGCTGGTCTGTAAAGATCATCTATTTTCCTCCTTCACCGTTTTTTAAAAAGTGATTTTGTGACTGAGGGTTTGAACAGCTTCATTTCACATTGAAAATAACATCATTCTCTCTTCAGCAACATAAGTACTGAACAAAGTTAGCCAAAAGTGACTCACGGCTCTGAGTACTGCCTAATATTTCTGCAAACTCTTTACTTGCTCCAAACCTTTTCTTCAAAAAGGCAAGGATTGCCTGCCTGTCAGCTTCTCCCTAGTGGATCTTTCTTTGTAGTAGGTGTCACTATATGACATTTGATGATGTGATCTCTTCTGCTGTAAATATATCCTTTTCAAATTCAAAGCAAAGGAAAATAAACTCACAATGAAAGCCATCATAACCAATTCTGGACAGAATGAAAACGAGTGAATTCAGATTCCATTCACATGCTGTGGTGGAGTGGGATTGGTGATGTGTGTGTGTGTGCGTGTCCAGCCCACCATCAGCCACCTTCCCTTTTCCTCCCAATCCTGTCTGTCCTCCCCACTCCTCGCTCCTCCTCCTTCCTTCCCTCCCTCCCCCCTCCCTGAGCTCCTTTCATTCCCCCAGCTGGTAATGAGTCCTGCTGCCTCTGATGTCAAGGTGAGCCAGGCGGCAGGAACAATGGAGCTGGGAGAAAATGTCAACCCCACAGTGTGTGTGTGTGTGTGTGTGCATGCATGTGTGTGTTTCTTTCTTCTCACGGGTTATTAAAGATCCTGTTCGCTGTACACACACACAACCCCTTTGAACCCCTGCAGAGGAATTAAGCAGCGCTGCCGTTCTAAAAGGGCCCTGTTTTCTTCCCACTCTACCTCTTTTCTCCTTTGTCTTCCAATTCCCCTTGCGGAGTAATCTCTCTCTCCGTCTCTGTCTCCTCTTGCTCTCCACCTTGGTCTCCCGCTAGCTGATTTCAAGATCACTGCCTATCAAAAATCACCAAGGCCGTATCTGGGTGCTGAAAAGCACATTCGATTCCAAGGCTGAGCTGAGTGAATGTAAAGAAAGGTCCATTCCTTCGTTCTCCCACTTTATTCCTTTTGATTTGCACACAGCAGGTGGACATTGATTGTTGTTAAGTGGTCCAGCCATTTACTGATCATGTCTCCATGGTGTTGGTTTGTTAAATAGACCTTGGCTCAAACTCAAGGCACCAACTGTGTGTCTGTATTTTGGCAGGCTTGGTTCATGTCGTATTTACTTCACAGAGATAAGCCGTGATAATGCTTTGGATGAAGCAGTTAGCGTCATTTACAGCACAGTGTAATTCTCAGGAGAGCATTTTAACAGCAAGCTTTGCATTTATTTATATTTAACTACCTGAACTGCACTGATTTGTCCTGATAGGGTAAACAGGACGTGCTGCTCCTGACCCACCTCTGCTGACAAAGTCTTCTTCTTCCTCCTTCCTTCACTCTCCTCTCCCCACAGGTCCCAGCTCTCACCGCTGCCCCAACACTCCAAGTTAGTCTCCTCTGTCGCCTAATGTGTAACTCCCACACATGCAGTCTCCCTCTCGCTCCCACGCTTGATCCCATTCGCCCGTTCCAATTCTGACGGACATCTCAGCCCACAAGCTTTATAGGTTCCAAACGTGCAGCCGCGGTCTCGCTGTCTCTGAACGTCCCACACCACTTTTTTGGTCTGAGATTTTCACGGCGAGCTGAACAGTGCGGACAGTTGCACTTTCGTTGTTATCTATGTCTTCACCCTCCGTTTATCTACAGCTGTAAAAGACCTGGCTGAACCCAAATACAATGCCAATGTGTTTGTGGGGTCTTGCTGATAGTATTAAATTAGTGTAATTGGTCAGGTGTCATTTTGCCCAGATAGGCCATGGTAACCAGCCATTAGCCATCAGCATTACAGCAATAATAAGCTTGTACCCGTAACTCATCAGAGAGCGTGACCTTACAGAAACGCTCAGCCAAAGACTCAAATATTAATTAATATGACCCTCTCTTTAACGTTTCAGAGCCATGTGCAACTATACACACAGACACACACTCTATACATATAAATACACTGTATGTATTCATGTGTGTGTATATTTACATATAAGGTGTGTGATGATTGCCACGTAACTTTAAGAGTCTTCGTGCATTGCGTACAGTTAACTTTGAACACATAAGGCGACTTCCCGGAAATCCGTTTAAGTGCAGAGCCTTGCCAAGTTCAGAGGCACAGGGGGAATTTGTGTCGGTAGATTAGCAATAAATCATCCAATAACCCAGCGATGAGAAATCTAGAGAGTGGCGGGGGGGTTGTTTGAATTTAATCCAGTCCAAGCACTCCAGGCTGGGCCAAAAGATATTCTATTGTAACGGAAGAGATTTTCAAAGAAATGAGTTTTGGCTGGTGAACATTCAAGAGGTTTTTTTTTTTTTCTCTGTGGGGAAGTGACAGTGTGACTGATTCGTTGAGACTTGTGGGCTCTCGCTCTGATGCCACCTCTGCCACCGTTTGAGTGCAGTGGAGTCAGGGAGATGTCTGCCTCCTGCTTCCTTCCAGGAGCATGCTCACTCAGTCAATCATGTGCATCACCGTTCCAGCCCCACCTTTGTGCTCCTCACTTAGCATGACGATGTCACCAAATGTCACCAAATGTCACCAGCCTCCTTCAACGTATGTGCTCGCTCTGTCTTTGTGGGTGCTGCCTCTCTCTCTCTCTCTCTCTCTCTCTTTTCATGCATAGTAGAACAAAGTGCACTCACCTCACTGTCACACAGCCACCTCATGGTCCCACTGGCAGCCTCACTCACCCTGTGGTCCAACCAGTGTTTGTGTAAGTCGACGTGCATGCGTGTCGTCAGCCAGGCCTCACTCTTGTCTTTACTTTTTCCCCTCTTTCTCTTCCCCGTCTTCTTCTTCCTGTCCTCTCTCAGGAATGAGGGAGCACCCGCCCATCACAGTGCTGGACCTCGCTGACCACATCGAGCGACTGAAGGCCAACGATGGCCTCCGCTTTTCCCAGGAGTACGAGGTAAGACCCAAGCACTAACGCTGTGTGTGTTTCCGTTTCCTTCCAGGGTGAAATGTCTTTCTTTGTTATCCTGTCTGGGAGGAACATTTCTGTTTATTCCTCTTTAATCCCACATGCATGTATTATAATGGATAGTTCTTTCATAGACATTCTTCTGTCGTTTTTACAACTCTATTACCAATCCCAACAGGAAACCAGCACTTACATTAACTGCTGCAAGATGCTTTTTCACAAAACTAGCAGGTGGCAAGTTGCTTAAGCAATCTGTGTGCGTTTTGATGTTTCCCAGAAGAATGTTATTTTGCAGGCAGTCTCTCTGATGCAACTTGGTGAGGGATTATCTGTTGTCAGTGTTCTTCCTCTCCTTGAAAAAAAAATGTGAATTTGCATTTAAAGTGGTATATTTTGCAAAGGGATTGCTGTAAGCCAGGGTAAAGGGTTAGTTGGTTTAGGGACTAAGTGAGGGCAGAGAGGGAGACATATCCTTGAATACAGAAAAACTCAAGCTTTGTGTGTGTGTGTGTCTAATCAGTCCCATTCATCTCATCGATGCATTGTTTTTAATGTTACGAAAACAGCAGAAAAACCTAACAAGCCTTGATGATGCTGTGATACCAACATCAGAACAAAACTTCTGTAAAAATTACATCAACGTGATACAAATGCTCTCTGATTTTTGGCCATGTAAACTTCACATTTCACAAAAGCCCAAAAAATAAAAATAACTTTTATTTGTTGATGTTAGCACTGAATATTTAATGCTTTAGATGGCTTTGATTAATAATTGAGATGGCTCTGAGAGCAGGGTCGGTCCCTTGTTTTGTATTTGGGTTATAGGGAAACACTGTTTAGTTTTGGATTGAACTGTACCTTAAACGGGTAGAACAGTACATTCAGATATGGGCCATTATATTACACAAAATATGATGTTTAAAGTTAAAGATTGTATCAGTTGTACATTTTACGATATATTATTCATAGGTTAGAGTAGAAATCTCCTTTTTTATATAGGATTGACTGTGAAAGTTAGTACAATTAGTGCTTTGTTTAAACCTTTAAATTTATCTTTCAGAAGGGACCTGTGTAAGTCAAGATATACAAAGACTTATTGATATACATTAAGATAAATATGTGTTTAAATCAATGGATAGCTATTAACTGGTGACTTGTTACTCATTGCCTGTTCAACATAAAAACCCTCTCAGCCAGCTAGTGTAAACAAATCATACCCGAGAAGTGGCCTGTATGACTGCAGGCGACCAGCCTGGCTCTTTTTCCCTTTCCACCCCGTCATTCCACGCCAGGGAAGGCCCCCTCCATACTCGGACAGATGGCTGCCCGTCTCTGTGCCAGCTCTGTGACAGCAGAGCTCAGGGTGCTTTGTCTCAGTCACGTTCGCCCTGCCTTACCCCAAAGACCTCCCCAACTTCCTCTCACTGATGTTTTAGACAGCCCGACACTGTCTTTACCACCAACGCCAGTCCGCATCACACTGAGCGAAGCACACCGGGTAACGAGCAGTATTTGTCAATCAGACATGCTGCAACTCACTCAGATGGTCTCTTTAATGTAGGGAGCTGGAGTCTTCATAGCATCATTATTATGTTCATTTGCAAGCATTTCCAATGTATCAGCTGAAATAGCTCTGGCGTTTTCCACCATGTCTACCTAACTTCTTTGGTAGTTGTCATCTAGTCTGGTGTGCCTGCTGTGTTCACTGAGCTCTCCAATGGTTATGACATGTTTTGACTGCAAATGAAATCTTTCTGTTCATACTGGCGGGCACAGGCAGATAAATTGGCAGTGTTGAGCTCATCAGCAGCAGTAGGCTTATACCCACATGACCCCGACTGTTGAGCAATTTGGAGCTTTACTGCAGGATTTCATGAGCTGCATATGAGCACTTCCCATTTCTCATGTGTGATTGTAAAGGAAATATCCGGTGCATGACTTTCTACAAATGGACTCATCCGAAATTGTTTCAGTGAAAATGCATTTCACCTGCCTCATCAGCTGCCATTATCACACTACATAACAAAACACATTTTACAGATGCTGTTTTCACTCACTTCACAACTTTGTGATCCGAGCCCCAGCCTCCATTCTAAAGCATAACGTCATTTGAACTATCTGATTTTTGCCACAAAGAAGATAATTAAATTAGTGCCACAGCCAAGTTAAGTAAGTGAAAGCAGTTCGGAGGCGTTGTTCTCACTCCTGCTGGATTTGCAAGGCGAAAGGTTTGGGGAATTAATGGACACGGTTCTGGTGTGAGCTGAGCAGGATCGATATAGAATAACAAGAGACTCTGTGACATTATCGAGCCAAGGGATGGGAGGCCGTCACATATATCCCCAGATCAATAGGTATGCAGTCTACTGTCGTCTTAGTCAGAGAGATGCATGATGTAAGAAGGAGAGAGCCTGAAAGGGAGAGGCTGGAATAAAAGATGGGAAAAGCAACAGAAATAGACAAGAAGAAAAAGGGAGACAGAAAATGAGGGGATTTGTGGTTACTGCAACTAGTCATGCATGTGACTTCTCAGAACGAGGTAATTCAATATGGCCACCCATAGGGGACGGGATGAGTGTTTTTTGGTTGCCTGCAGTCTTCAACAAAGCCTTTAGTCAGCTCCAAAATGAAACAAACGTTCTCATCAATGTGTTAATGTTGTCTCCTCCTATTTCGCCCGTGTTACACTTAAGAGACTCCTTTCTCCTTTTTGTCGGTTTTGTTTTCTCTCCTTTCTTTTCACCCGTGTCTTTCGGCCCCCTCTTTTAATTGCACTCACTCTATCTTTATTTCCTTTGTGTTCTCGCCCTGCGCAGTCCATTGATCCGGGCCAGCAGTTTACCTGGGAGAACTCCAACATGGAAGTCAACAAGCCAAAGAATCGCTACGCAAACGTCATCGCGTACGACCACTCCAGAGTGGTGCTCACCTCTGTGGACGGTAAGAGCTCATACAAGTGCTGAACGCCTCTTTGTTACTACGTTAGATACAATAGACAAAGCATGTAGACTGAGAAATGTGTTCTTTATTTTTTCAGCTGTTCCTGGTAGCGATTACATCAATGCCAACTACATCGACGGTTACAGGAAGCAGAATGCATACATAGCCACACAGGGCCCTCTGCCGGAGACCCTGAGTGACTTCTGGAGGATGGTGTGGGAGCAGAGATCCAGCACGATCGTTATGATGACCAGATTGGAAGAGAAGTCACGGGTAAGAAGAAACATTTTTAAATTTGGGAATTATTTATTTGTTTTCGTAACAATCTTGCACCAGCTTATGAAGGATTACTTGGAGTAGTGGCATTTCAGTTAATATTACATCATTAAAAAAATCACAGGAACTAAACTGTTATCAATAAATCCATGGAGATATGTCACATTAACTTTTTTTAATAACAAATTCTTTTCTTTGCCATTTCTGAATTTGGCTGTTGAAACCACAGCTCGAGTGAAATTAACCAAAATCATTCACAATTTAAGAACCAAAGGTTGTAAAGGAAACATCTAATTTTCCAAAATCCTTATGCGCTGTCTTTTTGGATCAAAACTCATTTAACTGCCCATTTGAGAAAATATCTGCATTATGGATGTGTTGGATAAGTTGATTTTCATCACTTAAGTCAGCTGGGCGCTATGCATTCTCCTGTCAAACACGCCTTCAAATGAGTCTCCGAGACAGTTTCAGATCCCAAACCCTCCTTTGATCACCACAGCTCAGATTGCACAAACATACACAAGAGAGGGAAAAAAAGAAAGAGCACAACATAAGGGACTTTAACCTCTGAGTAAAATGCACATCTGCTACCTAGATAATTTTCAGCCAGAGATGATAAAAGATGATAGAATTTTTCATTTTGGTCACTGTAAAAACACAAAAACAGAGCCTGATCTCCTTATTAAATGTGATTATGAGGGATTTCGTTGATTGTGTCCACATCCTCCATGCAAATACACACGCTCTGTTGCTTTATTTCCCTCTCACATACACAGGCAGACATACGCACATTATGAGTCAGTCAACCCCCCGCTGCCCAGCCAGGCTGCTGTCTTGTGCTTGACAAACACTATAAGATCCAGCACTACGCAAATTTAAGCTTCCTCTTCCACCATTATTACAAGCTGATAAAGCCTTAATGGGTCAGGATTTGGATGAGACCAGAAGCATTACTCACGTGTGTGGAAGATTTCTTGTAATTCCTATCTATGTGAGAACATTTTTGGATGGAGAGGACATTTTGGACAGCCCTCACTTCTTCGAAAAGCTGTTGAAAATTTAGGATCTGAGTTTATGTGTCATGATTACAATTATATGTAGGCTATGGTTGCATTCAGAGCCTGGGGAATGAATTACGTCATGATGGTCCTCAGAAGTGAAGTAATGAAAATGTGTGTGTGCGTGTTGATAAGAGATTTGTGTCCTCTGCAAAAGGCCAGGTGATGAAATGTGAGAACCAAGGTTCAAAGCAGCAGCAGCAGATGATAGTGAAACCTGCGGTCGGGGTCTGTGTGTGTGTGTGTGTGTGTGTGTTTTTGTGAGAGCGAATATGCCACCCAGCCTCAGACAGCACAGAGATATTCATTACAGTGGTGACTGCTAATCCATATGTTTGTACTGCAAGCGGTTCCCCATCACTCAATTGAGTTTCTTCTGCAAGGTCTGTCTCTGACTTAGAATGGGAGCTGTCAGCGCAGGAGGTGAAATGTGAGGGGGTGAATTTTAACACATTTTGTTTGTCGATTTGTACCAGCTTGGTTGAGACAGCCAAGGAGCTTCTAAATGTCAGCGCAGTACTGCAGTGTCGATATGATTAGCTCACCTGCAGCACGTCCCTTCCTCTCATGTCCCTCCATATCAATAGCAGCACATTTTAGACGCAGCGGTACAAGGACAATGTCTATATATTCAACACCAACACGGAGGATATGACTCCAGCAGAGATTGACGCAAATTGTACATTTTACATTGGTGGTTTCTCGCTGAGCTCTCTGACTCACGACCATGTAGCACATGGCGGCGGTTGGACAAAGTGGTAAGGGCTAAACTGGCCAACAAAGCTAGACTACAAGTCACAGGCTCATTTTTCACAAGCGGATTTTAGCCTGGAAAACATCCAATGAGAATCGATTGAGCCTGGCGGCTAGAGGTCGGACCAATCAGTGAGCTGGGAGTGTTTAGATGGTAGCAATGACTCATGCTTCCCGTAACTCCTACACTATGTACACAACAGAATGAGGTGCCATAGAAATTTAACTCCAACATTATTCCACAACTGCACTAACATATTCTGTGTATACGAATGGATTATATCATCAAACATCACGCAAATGTCACATGAAATGAAGCTAAAGCCTCCCCACAATTTTTCAAACGGCGAAGAACGATACAGTGAAGCAGTGCTGCCCTTTGCCCTTGGCCGACTGATCTTTCACTGTAAAGTTTGTCTCGTAGGCATCCGGAGCCAGGTGGTCACAATCACAGAGGGCACACAGACACATTTCCCTCCACGCTGCAGCATCCGATCGTCACAAATCTGCCAAAACCACACATGAAAAAGGGTTGTGATCCAACAGATAGCTAATTAAAAATAATCACAGGCTGGTGAAACAAAGTGGGCTTTTTAATTTCCTTTTCAAGCCTGCTAAATGCATGCACACACACACACACACACAGAGACATTTTCAGCAAGTGTATAAGCCCACGGTGGAGCTGATTCTACGTGCTCTTCCCTTTCCAGTTCATTTGTAATTAACCAATCTTTGATCTGACCTCCCTAATGTTCTCTCCTTAATCAGCGTGATCTTCAAGCCATTCTCCGTCCCACTGCTGGGCGTTAGTAGCAGTTCACTCCTGACGATGTGCCCGCTCTCTTTCTCTTTTTTTTTTGCTCTGCCAGGTGAAGTGTGACCAGTACTGGCCGACACGAGGTACAGAGACCTACGGGATGATCCAGGTCACCATGCTGGACACGGTGGAGCTGGCCACTTACAGCGTCCGCACTTTTGCCCTCTACAAGGTACAGTTAATTTGCAGTTAATCTTAAATCCAATTGCTGATTCCAGGAGTCACATTTGAAAATGCAATCTGTTATTTTCTTCGGGTTGATCATGGCTATTCCCACTAGGTTCTTTTTTTCCACCGTCGTAATTAATTTCAATACACCAGAGATTTTTTTTTGTTGATCTCTAAGAGGCATTAGAAACTTTCTCCCCACTTTGATTTAACCAATGTTTTGTCCTTCACTTCTCCTCTCTCGTAGCGTTGTCGGTGGGGGGAGGGAAAGGGGACGTTTTCCTGCAGCTTATGATTTCTAACAGTATTATAATTTCTAATTGAAAGCAGGCCTCCAGCTGGAGCAGATACTTGGTTTCAATCAGGAACTTCAAGGAAACTGTTGAGGTTCAACAGTTCACTTCCATCGCTACACCTGCACTCCCAAATTGCTCACAGCCAGGAAAGCAGAGCACAATTTGTGCTGATGTGAAGTTATGAGTCAGCTTAAGACCTTTGCTAATGACATTTTTGACAATTACGAGCAGAGGAGACAGTTCCTCAACTGAGGAGTTTCAGGTGTTATAAATAAATAAGTATATGCTACGACTGACTGGCTTGTGATTTTAAAAACAAATTCTGAAATTACAACTGGGGGGAAATGTTGGGATCTTGTTCAGCGACAGTCAACACAAAGGAGCAGGGCATTGATCAGGCAACCTCCTGGTCACTAGGTGATCGCCGTACTCCGTGAGCCAAGCCACCCCACCGCGATGTTTGTGTTGTCTTACTTACCTTTCTTCCACCCTGACTTCTCCAACAGAATGGCTCCAGCGAGAAGCGAGAGGTGCGTCAGTTCCAGTTCATGGCCTGGCCGGACCACGGGGTGCCTGAGTATCCAACACCCATCCTGGCCTTTCTAAGACGGGTAAAGGCCTGCAACCCTCCAGATGCTGGGCCCATGGTGGTTCACTGCAGGTAGGTACAGAAGGGAGCAGATTCATTATGAGTGCGTAGATAAAATTAACTGCTGTCAAGTTTGATGTCCAGTTTTCAGCACTAAGTGAATACAGAATAAGTTGCTTGTAACTGTTTCTGTTTACAATGTCCAGTTGGCCTCAGCACTAAAAGCCGAACTCTGTAATCTGGAGTATTTCCCTTTGTTCGCAATTCGATTATATTCAATTTGTACTAAGGCAAATCCTATTTCACTATCCTATGCTCGTGAAAAGAAAATGCTGACTTTTAATGCCTCTCTTCTACTGTCCAGCATACAGTGCAGGTACTGGATACGGTTCAACTCTGGTTCCAGTGAAACCAAGAATTCTAATCAAACTTTGACAACAGGTCTTTTCATTGCAGTTGCAGTAACAGGCCAAACACACTGTCCACTAAAGAGATGAACTCTAAGTCACTCCAGGACATTGATGTGAAAAAGAGATTCAGAAATCCTTTTTACTGCTCTCTTATGGTGCTTTGCCGCGCACACAGCTATTCCTGCACACTCACACCATCCACATGTCAAACTGTATTTTAGTGCACACATACACACACACACACAAGCACATTCTGAATTTATTACACACTTGGGGGAAATTATGGGTTCGAAGAAGATAACTTATTCATATTCTGCATACACTCACAACTTGTGAAACTCGTTCATACATACTGTAATATAATGCACACTCTGAATTATGAGGAATATGATAATTTTAGACCTACCTGGGACTTGTGCATTGGGACCTGGGATATTCAGCTCTACATTGCTTACCTCAGTGCTGGTTTTGTCTTTATATGTTTCAGCCGTGTGTTTGTACTGCCGTTGCTTCTTGGCACCGGTCTCTGCAAACGGGCAGTAAAATATTATTATGTAACTTTAATGAGTATTGACCCCTGCTCCGTCCTCTCCCTCCGTCAGCGCCGGTGTGGGCAGGACGGGCTGCTTCATCGTGATCGAGGCCATGCTGGAACGGATGAAGCATGAGAAGTCTGTGGACATCTACGGCCATGTGACTTGCATGCGTGCCCAGAGGAACTACATGGTTCAGACGGAGGACCAGTATATTTTCATCCACGAAGCCCTGCTGGAGGCTGCCACCTGCGGAAACACCGAGGTGCCCGCCCGGAACCTCTACGCCCACATCCAGAAACTCACCCAGCCCCCACCCGGCGAGACGGTCACTGCCATGGAGCTGGAGTTCAAGGTGAATGTTTGTTTTGGAAACACAAAAATCACCAAATTATTAAACGAGGGATGATTTATCTCGATGGCGCTGCTGCCCAGTCATAACGGCAGCTAGTGCACACATGTTTCAGGGACAAAGGGACCAAAACAGACACGCACAACATATAAACAGACACAGAGCGGACCACAAACACACACACGCACACACACCTGGGATTCAAGGTGACTCACGTGCACGCGCACACCTTCTGTCAATAGCCATCGACTGTGATGTTATTACACACACTTGCCACCCAGCGCAGCTTTGCCATTAGCCCTCTTATGACCATGATCCATTCTGTTTGAAGTGATAATAGCATCCACGCTCCTGCCAACAACATAGAATTGAAATAGTGAGAGAATGATTGTGGCGTATGTGGGGGCCGCGGTGTCGGTGCCCACACAGTCTGGCCGCACAACACAGGGACACGCTCAGGGTGCACCACGACTCTGCACGCACGCTCCTGCGCTGTCCATCTGTGCGCCGTCTCCTGCCAGCATCCAACCCGTCGTACCTTCACGCCGCTACCGGGGAGCCGCTCTAAAGCGTACCATGCTACATGTTACATGTGTTATGTTGGAAACTCGGCTTATCACGATGAGACAAATGAGACTTGACAGGGAATCATTCCAGGCTTCCCTTTTGTTTGTCAACTCACTAATTCTCTCTCTCCTCTTTTCTCTCCACCTCTTGCTGTCTCGCGTCCCCTTTCCCATTCCATTAAACAGAGACTGGCAAACTCCAAAGCTCACACGTCCCGCTTCATCAGCGCCAACTTGCCCTGCAACAAGTTCAAGAACCGTCTGGTCAACATTATGCCTTTCGAGTCCACCCGCGTCTGCCTGCAGCCCATCCGTGGCGTCGAGGGCTCCGACTACATCAACGCCAGCTGCATCGACGGCTACAGGTCAGTGTGAGCCTCGCTGCGAGAGCGATGTGTGTCTGCGGGTGAATGTGACTGAGCTGCAGTTGTTTTCTGTCGTGGACGATTGTTACACGTGTGAAAAACACTGAAGGTGGACACTATGGAGTAAGTATGGATTAAAATGTATGAGAGGAGAGTCCTGCCAAGGGTGAATCACTCCCCGTTCTGTCAACACGGATCTCGTCTTCCAGGGCCGCCGCCGCTTTCATATTGATGCTACTTCATGTCCTCGTGTGCTCCGCGAGTCCAAATTGCTTCCTAAAGGGAGGAAGATGAAAAGGCAGCACTCTGTGTGTTACATCTATATAAGTACAGAGGCACATAGGCTGGGCTCTTCCGTGGCCGGTGGGTACGGGGGAAGGGTAGATTTAACAAGCGTGAAATGCCTTTCGGTCCATACGGGGCTCTGTTTCGTATCCGGCCGTGACGGAGACAACACCCTCCACCCACACACCCCCGCCTCGTCTCCAGTCATGTTGTTAATGAAAGATGTTCCTTAGTTCTTCAGAGACCGACCTTCCATTGTTGCTGTGTAAATATCATAATTGCGGCGAGAGAGCATCGCAATGAAGTGTGTTTGCCCAACCCCTCCCTCCCCATCACTCTCGCTCTCCCTTTCCTTCTTTCTTATCTCTGTGTATCTGCTCTCCTTTGTTACA